>JAILXH010270428.1:4846-22483 GCA_023558415.1 Piaractus mesopotamicus | reverse complement strand
TTGCAGCTTAATTTTCATGTATGTACATTTTTTTATTATATACTGGGGAATGTACTGTATTTCTGTCTTGAATCATCTAAATAGAAGTCTGAATATGATGTACAATGGATAGAATATATAGTATAAGTATATATAGTATAAGCAAGCCATGCTACAAAGTTTCTTTGGAGTAAGAGGTCAAAAGAGTGTTATATATTGACTCTCTATGGTTAATCCAAAACACAAATAAAAGAAAATAACTAAGAACTTGCAGGCAAGCATGACAGACTGACAAGAGTGACACAGACAATTATTTTTATACAAATTGTTTTGGGTTTATATTTATTTTTCATATTTGATTTTTTTTTTTTTTGGAACAATATTCAAAAAATTTAATAACAATTGCTAAATGGTGATAAAAGTAACCAAAATGCCATACACAGTATTGAGACAAAATAATTCAATGCACACACAGAACAGAAGAAAAGACCTAGAAAAGATGAAACAATTAACAAAACAGGCTACATTTAAATGAACTATAAAATACAAGTCAGGATAAAAAATAACATTGATGTTTAAGCTGATATCTCTGTCTACACTTCAACATCCCACAATCGTCTTCACACATTTGCACTGCTTTCAACAATCAGTTACTCTGTCAAACAAACGGATTGGGGCGATATGATGTGGAAAAGCTACATGATTGTATTATGAGAAAAAGGATTAACATTTAAGGTATGGCAGTGAAAAAGTGCTGCTTCTCCCAGTCTGGGGGCATGAAGGTCGTGCTCCCACATTCATCGTTCTTTAGTACAGTACTGCATCAATGAGCAATTCCACCTGCAGTATCTAGGCATGTTCAAGTCAGTAAAAGCCGTCCATCTGGTACTCTGTACACAACTAGTCTCCATACTCATGCTAAGAGAGACAGATGAATAAAGGAAGGGTGTGAGATAGATTAACCTGTTTTTCTGCACAGCTCTGTTGTTTATGTGAATAAGAGAAAGAGTGGAAAGAAAGAATAAAAGAACATCCATTCTGTTGAAGATCACAATGAGACATCTCCAGCTAGGGAAAGTTATATAGATCTATAAGATAGACACATTTAGGGGCAACACATAAAAAAGTATTCAAGGTTAATAGGTCCATATATTCTACAATCACGCCGAACGTGCAAGCTGTTGTCCGTTTATACGTACAGTAAGGGCACATTTTTTTGCCAAATCTTTCAGCAACCTGATAAAAACTTAAGGTGCACTAGTGCCATTAATTCATCACATCATTCATTCACTAAGGCCTACAATAGTGGAGATGTCTCTGTGTGATATATCTACAGATGGGTCTGTCAGAGGATAGTAATAAACAGGCACTCTTACAAATAAAGGTGCCACAGTGGATTCTTTCAGCAATGCCACAGAAGAACCACTTTTGGTTTAAAGAACCTTCACACCATGTAAAGTTTTTAGACCAATTTAAAGGTTCTCCCTATTATGTGGAGGTCCTTCAAACTTAAAAAAGGTCCCCACACATCTCATTTGCAAAAAGTTTTTTAGGTTGTTCTTCTGTGGCATGACTCAAGGAGCCCTATTTGTCACCCTTACTTTTAAGTGTGAGTTGACAGGACAGTCATTTCAGTAATGGATCATGCAAATTCAATGACATTTTCACTCAAAACCATCTCAAATCAGCTGTACACTGTTTTTTTTTTCGCAGGGGCACATGGAAGTGCTGAGGTAAATCATCTGAATTTAGGATTTGAACACTGATAAAGCTGACACCGAACCATTACACTGTACTAATACAGGCATATGATGAGCTACAAGAATGTGGGACCAGAGAAGAGACACGGCAGAGATGAAGCATCTCTGTCTCCCTTTTTGACGGTCAAAGTAACTTCAAGTTTTTACATGTTTTTTTTTTTCTTTTTGTCACACAGTGTGACTGCTGTCGCAAGACACCCTAAACTAATACTTGACTATTACAGAAAGTGTAATTAGTTTTTTCAAGAGCACCATTTAGGTAAACACTGTGGTAGGCCAACACCCTCGAGCACAGACATGGCTACTGCTTGGTTGAAAGACCTCGTGTGTTGGTCTTGTTTAGCTGTGTATCAGGATAGGAATACAGTACAGATGTACGGATGCTCCACAAAAAGTAACATAAGCACTGTTACTGTTAGCCATGCTAAATCCTCAACTTTTGTCACAACGATTGCAGATCATCCTACTCACATCCCTTTACCAACATGCTGTCTCTCCATAAACACGCACACACACACACATATACATGTACACATATTGTGGAAATAAAACTTGAACGGAGTCATACTGCAGGTAAATACATTTGACAAGAATTATTACTAGCTAAACTTTTCACAAAGAAAAGATATAAAAAGAACACTCATATGCACATCTAATGTCGTGCTAAGGTGTAAAACCTAGACAGTAGTAGGCTACTACTGAGCAGGTCATTTGGAAACACAATGATCATTACATTACCTACAATCTAATAATTGTGCAATTATGGTGTGGCACATTATTGCTGGTGAAGTTCAGTTAATTACACTCTATGTAAGTCACTGATGTGAGTCAGTGAATTTATAGACTCTGAACACTGCCCCTTACTGGTTGTTTGCTGTCAATTGACCAAATCAACAACTCATAAAAGCTTTACTTTAAAAGAGTGGTTCTCAAACTGGTTCTTAGGGCTCCCCAGACGGTCCACATTTTTGCTCTATTTCAGCTCCCAAAACAGAGAGAGAACAAAAATATGGACCGTCTGGGAGCCCTAAGTACCAGTATGAGAAGCACTATATTATAGTTAATATGACTACTGCAACATTCTGAATGGACACAGACACCCATATGATATACATTGGGGAAAAAAAAAAACTATTGCAGTCCATTTTGCATGGATAATATTCAGAGAAACAGCACTTTGGTTTTTGTACTTTTTCCTGAAATTTCTGATATCTGTTGATACATGCCAAACCCAAGTAAAGCCTACAGAACTTGGGATTACCTTAAAAATATTGATAAGGTTATTATACTGAATATATTCTAAAGATTAAAAATCTAAAGATTTCGTTTGACATGGTTTCATCTATGTGCATGCAGCTTGCCTCAGATCTAGTTCCATTCAGAAAAGGCTTCAGTCTCATGCCCATGCTATGCATGCTGCTGGATCAGAGCCATTCATAAAGACTGCATCTTAGAGTAGGAGATAGCATCTAGTTTGACTGTAAACAGGGGTCAGAGTGACCAGAGATGAAGCAGGTGTCTGTCGTAGTTACTGGCAAACAAAACGTGACCAAAAACACTTGTGACAGTCAGTTTCTCTTCTGTTGAGTTCTATTGAGTGTTCTCAGAATGGAAGGGGCTTTCATCTGTGTCAAACGCTTTTGTTTCTTGCATCTCCTTAGCAAGAAGATCAGGAATAAAATTCAGAAAAATCAAGACGTGAGGGCAGGACTGTGTTTTTTGTGTGGAGCAGAGTTTCCTCTTGCTCTTTCTTCCCTCGTTCCTGAGGTGTTGACCTGGATGGACGTGTGTGGCCCGTTTCTGCTTTACGGATGAGCTCATAGATAATCTGTGAGTGAGTAAGGGAGGAGAGCTGCGTGTCTTTGTGTATTTTACAGTGTTCATCCAGCCCACTCGAGTAGTTAGTGTGTAAACATGTCAGGGTGGCACTGTGACTTTAAACTACAGTTTAAAGTGTCTTTGCTGCTTTGGCTGTGTATGTGTTTGTCTATTTGTGTGTAAGTGTGGCTGAACACAGGTTGCAGACGGATGAAGGGAAGAAGAAGAGGGTGGTAAGAAGACTGCTTGTAACTTTCATTTTTCTCTCCTTTCCTCCCTCCTTTGCCCTGGCTCTCTCTCTCTCTCTCTCTCTGGCTTCTGCTGTCTTGTGCATGCTCAAACGAAGGCCTCTGAGTTGGTGCCGTTGTTGATCTGGACATAGATTTTGGGATCGTCCTCGCGTTCCTGTTTCTGCCGGCGCAGCTGCTTGCCGTAGCAGAGCAGGTAGCAGGGCAGGCAGAAGCCCAGCATGCTGAGAGCCAGCAAACCCACATTAACCTGTACACAGAGAACAATCAAACACAAACTACTTCAGTTTCCTGTTGGTTTAACTGGCTGTTATGACTTGTTTTCACTTGCTAACTTTCTACTCATCGCAGGTGTAAGAAAACCTCCTACTAGTTAATTCATTTTTGTTTAACCTGGGTAGCCACACTGAGATCAAATGTCTGCACAGTGGTATAAATAGTTGCATGAAAAACACCATAGGTCAAACAACATGTTTTGTTAATTTGAAGTGAAAATAAGTTAAATATTGTATTTTTTTCTGCAAATGTTAGGCACAGTTTCTATTAATTTGCTGAGTTTAACATATTGGGGGAAAAAAACATAAAATTTATTGTGTGTCATATCTTTTGCACAGGCTAGATTTTGTGTTTTTTTTCCAATATGTTAAATTCAGGGGGAAAAAAACAGTAGTTTTTAGTTAAAATGTGCAGATGTATCTTCACAAAAATTAACAAAAAATATCATTTGACTAGGGGAGCCCACACTTTTGCATGTGACTTTATGCTGACACCCAGTTCTGACTCTGTAATGGGCGTTTGCAGTGATGTTTATTTGCTCACTGAAAAGAGTAATGCACTGGATTTACTTAACTCAAACGTGTGTCATTTAAACGTGGATAAAATATATAAAGTCAATACAATTGTCTCTTTTGGTTTACTTATTTCTGCCAATATTTCTGTTGATGTAATATATTTTATTCATGTGGAAATTATGTGCACAGCTGGACCAATGTAAAGGTTCATAGCATGCTTGAATCCTCACCCAGAGAGGGTCTCCCTCTAATGGGCCCATCATGGCCATGAAGAGAGGCTGCTGCAGCAGAGCGAAGAGAGCGCTGATCAGAGACTGCATTCCTGTCAGACTGCCAAACTGAGAGGAAGGGTACCTTCATAACAGAGCAAACAAACAATTATAAACAATATTCAAACAAACAAACAAACAAACAAACGAATGCCTAAAACAAAGCTGGTACTCACACGGCAGCATACAAGCCACCCACAGCAGAATGGATAAAACCTCTCACAATAGTGTGCAACACGAAGGACAAAATCTGCAGAGAGAGCAAGAGTAATGTCTTCAGAATACAGAATTACACAATAACTCCCCCAGGTGCCTTGTGTGCTCCCTGTTTCCTAAAATACTCTCTGTGATGAATAAATAATGATTAAGAAGCACGGACATGTCTTGACATGGAATTGCAGTAACCGTATTATCCACAAGGGGTCACTGTCTCACTACACAGCTCCCACTGCAACAGCTGCAGTAACGTGAGTTTGCTTTGCTTTGCACCACTTCCTCCCCTTTGGGTTTTTAGCACGTTCTGGACTCTACTTGACACACAGAGTACATATTCTATCATTCTTTTACCTGGAGAGGCAGGCTGGGCACCAGACAAGTGACACCGAAGCCCACCAGCAGCAGGTTGGTAAAGATGAAGGCCCGGGTGGCGTTGCTGATCTTCTGGATCTTCTTGTCACGCTTCTTTGGCTGTGTGGGATCCCTGTGAAAAGAAAGAGAAAACAGGCTATGGTGAACTGGACTCTACATGCTTTCACTTCTCAATATGTGCCATACGCTCTCAAAGAGTTCTTTGGAGCGAATTGACAGAAGAGCCTCTTCTGGTTCAATAAGTAAACCATTTTTGTAAATGTGAAGAACTTTTTAAAACACTCCACATAATGTAAAGGTTCCATACTAACAAAAGGTTTTTCCTACAACCATATGTTCAGGCCAAGAACCATTTAGGAACCTTAATTTTTAAACATTCATGGCCTGATGTTGGAAATGTCTTTGTGCCACTCACTTCACTTGTTTCTCGTTCTCATCCTCACACTCTTTTAGTCTCCAGTCCATGATGTAACCAATCACTGGAGCGGTCAAGAGACACAGCAGCTGCAGCACTCCAAAGATAGAGGTGTATGTGTCCACTGAGCCACAGAAACAGCGAGAGACGAGAGAGAGAGTAAGCCAAAGGATATTACAGCTTTATTAAAACATTCTGACATACACATAGGTGGATGGATGGATGAATTCGATGGGTGAGTTATGAATGTAATACAAAGGCACCATCTCTAAGTTAGACAGGGATCCATTAGTGCTTTTACATGACAAGGTGAATCAATGTCAAAGGGAGGAGGAGGCGCAGGACAGAGAATGAAGAATGCACATCTAATTTGGCCTGCAGTCTTACCCTGTTCCATCTTCTCCACTGAGAAGACATCGAGAAGCATGAGAGCAGGCAGACAGAACACAGGACACAGAGCGAGAAGAGTGCCAGAAAGAGTAAGCAGAGTAGAAATACCTCCTCCAGCATCAACAATACTTCAGAATAAGTGAACACAAGAAAGAGTTTGACATTCCAGAGAAAACAGACAAGCAGTCAGACATAACTGACAGAACAGACAGCACAGCTGACCTATGTGCACTCATTAGCACGTAATAACTACACACCTGTGGTGAGGTCTCCACCAGTAAAGGACTCCAGGATGCTGTTCATGGCTCCCATATAGAAGATCAGCCGTAGCTGGGTGACACACATGGTGATGAGGCTGAGCATGAAGATGGGGCTGAAGATACTGCGCATGAATGACTGGGCTGTAGAGAGAGTGAGGGAAGGAGATAAGAAAGACCAAAAATAAATAAATAAAAACACCATGAAGCAAGTGCTATCGCTCTTTGAAGATGGTCCATTAGCCTTATCTTAACAAACATACCACTAATAAGATACTGATACACAGATACTGATCATTTTAAAAGCATTCTTGTGCACATAAAAAGGGGAATTCTTTATTATATCTACAGTGAAAAAAAGTAAAAAATATGTGCATTAAGAAGCCTTTGCACTAGTGTTAAATAAACTGCCCCATAAACTGTTTAGGAAATAACTCTCTCATTATAGAGCATTCACTACATCCCATGTGGCTGCCTGTGCATGAGTGTATAAGAAGCAGAGGTAGGGCATGGAAGGAAAAGTGTTTTCTGTCCTACACATTTATTTGCATAATAATAATAATAATAATAATAATAATACATTGCCATTTCTTTAATACTACTGATGTATACTCAGTTTACTACTTAAAGAAAATACTTCAATATTAAAATGAAATAATCGATTCTTAAAAGAATCATCAGGATAAGAAGTAGCAATATTTCGGTATCTATCTGCCAACCCCATTGGCGATACAATTAGAATCTCTGATAACGGCTTTATCTCTTTAACTCATTAAAATCTGCCTCCAGAATAGAGCTTTCTGTATGCTACTGTTTCCTATCACTATACAAAAGAAGCGCCATGACTTTATTGTTGAATGCACTGCAACAGATACAAATGCTTTCAAAATGGAATTCAAAAAGTGCTTATTATTGATTTGTTTCATCAGATTAAAGCTAAAGGCAACTAAAAAGTGAAGTATATTTTAATTCACACGTTTGTTTGTTCAGAATAATAGTTTGTGATAAAATAAACATCAGCTTTGTAAGTAAAAGCAAGTAACAGGAAGTAATCAGCACTGAGAATCATATTATAAATGTAGAAGAGTAGAATAAAACAGTAGAAGTAGCAGATTTTTGGTCAGGACATTAAAGGGTTAAACACCCTCTTTGGCTGTTTCTGAACAGGCCTACATTATTTCAGGTTCAGAAATCAACTGCTGTAACTGGAAAACTACTGTAGCTTGGTCATCTTGTGTGTGTTGAGAGATGGTCAGGAATGCTTTTTAATTACAAGGCCCTCTAAATGGAAGATAATTCTACAGGTGCTCTGCTGGCAAGGCAACAGCTACACACCCCCAATGTCCATTATAGGCTGGAAGTTTTTGGCCAGTTAATAATCAGCCAGTCTTGGGGCTATAAACTGATGGTGTCTGGTGCTGAAAAGGCCTTTATGATGGTGACCACATATGTGGCCAGTGCTTATTGCCTAGTAGTTGAAGAATCTACCTCCCAAAACCCTTTTAGCACACACATGCCTGCCGGCCTGCCAGTTCACACACATAAAGCTGTCTTGACACTAAGGCCTACTGTAACTGACAAGAGGAGTGGAATCATGGGGGTTTGAGGGTATTAGCAGTATGAATAGATCAGCATCATGCCCTCCTTTCCAAAACCTCCCACAGTCCATAGACTGGGCTCCTGCTGAGTGGCTAAAGCAAATCTGGCTCTCTCCTCTAGCTTGGCCCACTGCTGTCTGCCCTTATCCCCCATCTCCTGCCAGCTCTGGCCCCCGACACATATGCAACTACTACAGTGCTTCTAGGAACACGGTCCGAATCAATTGCATGGTCCGTTTGGCATGAAAGGGCCCAACATTGGACCCCCACTGCGGGTTAAAGACCCTTAAACAGGGGCAGCGGGGCTGTGAGGGTGTGCATTTGAGAGCTGTTTGGCCTAATTGTATGGTACAGATCTAGGTTAGTGCAGGCAAAGTGCACACAATTCTTTTGCATCTACAGTTTGAGACTGGTCTCAGTAACCTCATCACACTGGACCTGAGACATTGGCTTTACATCTGACTCTGCCTACCAAAAGGAATTCCATTCACTAAAACCATTCATTATCCCTGTCTGCTTTCTTGCGTATTCCCCACTACACTCTGGATCAGGATGCTAGGCCTAAGCAAAGAAGGGAAAGCCTTTGTAAATCACTTGGCTTGAGGCAGCCTGCTGGCACAGTTCCTGTCTCTTTCTTGTCTGTCTGGACTAATGTGAGCTTGAACAAAACTGCCTCTTGGTAGGACTGCATAAGTAGCATGAAGGTTGACTGGCAGTTGTGAAGGTATTTCCAAGTCATGAGGTCAAGACAGATTGAAACTCATTCTTTACTGCTGTAAAAAAAGTCTATTTATTTAGATTATAGGCCCAAAGAATACGACACTGTGTGGTCCTACAGTTGTGTCATAAGTCAGTTTATGGTCAGGGTCAGGACTTAGCAACTAACCTCCCGAGATATTCAGGAGACATATGCACAGACATGATACTTACACTCCTCTGCAGCCTTGCACTGCACCTCCAGATCAACAGTGGACAAGCAGAGTTTGTTGCCCTCCTGAGTGGCCAACATTTTGGGCTGGTTCTTCATGGAGTTCCCTACACTTAGTCTGCGGCCCACAGTAGTCACCTGCCTATAGAACTGCTTTCCAGTGATCTTGTGGTCAAAGCCCAGCCAGCTGAACTTGATCTTTACACTGAAGGAAACAACACAGATAGACAGTGACATTAAAGATTAATGAACTGACAAGAGCTTAGTGAAGTAGACTTGAGCTTGATAAATGGCCACATCCAAAAATCAATGTTCTGTCTTTGCAATTTACAGCTTATAATGACAAAAGAGTCCTTTTGTGTGTTTAACAGATTGGTGGGTGAAACAGGCTGAGTTGTCATGGAGAAGATTGATCATGAAAATGTATTAAAACTAGACTATACTGGACTGCGAGCAGCCACATACGTGTAGTCCATGTCCTCGGGTCCAGGGAAAGGCTCCAGAGGCCAGTTAAAGAAGCAGTTGATGAAGACAAGGCCAGCACAACCAGCCCAAACCAGCAGAATGGTGATGAAGGCCACACCCAGATCATAGATCACCTGCAAGAACAATAGACCTTAACCTTAAGCATCCATTTGTAGCCCTACACATCAGTTTTTCTCCCTAATAACTATACACATATGTAGTAGTTTTACAGTAGTTACTGAATAATTCATTGTAGTTTCTGATTAATAAGTTTTAGGGTTAACAACCATGACATTACTGTAGATGATCTTTACCTTAATGCCAGGGAAGGTGACAGCCGAAGATGCATAGGATCCGATCATGAATGCAATGAAAGTGGAGCGAAGATCTCCAAACATGTTGGGAAGCTGAAAAACAAATACAGAGAGCATCTAGTGACCAGGAATCTGGTAACATTATAGCTGGTGGTAGAGGGGAGCATGCTGGCAAAACTGCTGTGCATTGTGGACAACGTCTCAGACTTCTTCCATGACATTCAAGTCAAACATTGGAGCACCTTGAGCTCCAGACTCATTCAGCCATGGTGCAGCAAGCAGACATTTGTATTTTTATTTATTTATATTAATTTCATTCAGTGTTATGCTTGTGTAACAACACAATTTCCCTCTGGGATTAATAAAGCTGTTTGTCTGTCTGACCACCTCTCTATCTGTCTATCTATAGGGACATACTGTCCTCATTACCACACAACAAAACAAAAAATTCTAAACTTTAAACTTTTTTAACTTTAACAACAAACAAAAAACAAAAACATGGTCTTACAACATCACAAGCTTATTAGCCATGGAAGTAAATATTGCATCAGCGTGACAAAAAAGGAGAGTGACGTGGGTGGGGGGCTTCTCTTTCAAATGTGACTGCGTGATGAAAATATTTTTAGCACTGAGAGAGAGAGTGAAGGGGAGGTTAGAAGGGCTTGTATAATAATATTTCTTTTCAGCAGGGAAAGCACTAGAGAGCACTGCCTGTTCCAAAGTGTGGGCTTAGGACAAACAACTATCAAAAGGCCTGCAGCTAGAGGTAAAGAAGGCATGAAAACTGTGTGGAAAGATGAAAAGAAACAGAATATGTGATGTAAGAGTGCTACAAAATGTGTTTGGCATTTTCTATGTGTAATGAAAAAAAGGAATGCGTTGAATTTGTTTGATCCAAATGTGTACATCATTTCCACATGAATCAAACACATATTATTTACAGCCAGTTTACTCACGTTCTTAAAAACTAAGGTGTCATAGAGCCTTGACAACATAGAAGAACCACTTTTGCTTCCCTTAGGATCCTTTCAACAGATGGATCTTTAAAGAACCATGTTTAGTAAATAAGACGTGTGAGTCTTTTTAAAGTTTAAAGAGGTTCTTCCACAAGTTGTATTCCAATAATGTTTTTTCCTAGAACCACACATCCAAGAATATATGTTCAGCATATCCCATCAAGACTGCATTTGATTTGCATCAAGTTAATTCGAAACATTTTTTTCAGAGTGCTTTAAGACTTTCATGACTTCCATGAATCAGTGTAGTCGACCATATGGACAAACACTTCGTGGTACTCTAACATGCCTATTGTTCACAGTTCAGTTCAGGTTTTCCAAGAACCTGTCCCTCCTACATGTTCTTCTGGCATCCCTCCCCGTCCCCCCTCTCCTCCTCCCTCACACACACCCCGCAGGCAGGAACGAAGACTCCCGCCTGGAGCCCAACCCAGACGTCATTCACTGCCTCCAATTAGAGGAAAGGTCGTTGGCTCTACGGAGAGCCAAAATATCCCAGATGACACTAACAATAACAGTCACACACAGTGGCCCAACGCAGAGAAATGGCCTTGGAGGCTAAAGGGCCTGCTTTTAGCCAGTGGGCTACAGAGTGGACCCCAGGCTGGCAGCACAACACAGGCCCACATGAAGGACTTGGCAGGGTGGCAGGAAGGAGAGCGATTGCTGTTCTTATGCAAGGCTGCAGAAAGCTGAGTGAGCAGTAAACAGGATAGAACAAGTTCAAAGCACAGCACACCAGCACACTCATACGGAACATACAGAATAAAACGACTTTGTTTCTACACCACCAATATTTTCCTTATTCCTTATTCAGACACATTCAGTCACGTGAGGCGGCAGACAAAGAGACAGCACTGTGACAAACTTTCACCTACATTTCTTATCTGTTACACACACTGTGTCCTTTATGGTCTTAAAACACACCATCCTTTACTATAATCGTCCAACTGGGACAAACAGCATGACTTAATATCTTGGAGGTAAAAACAAGCAGTGTTGTGTATGGCCGCTGTACACCACCAAACTACATATTTGCAGTTTTTTAAATTTTTCCACCATTTGAAAATGCCAGCTGCCCTTAAGCATTTCAAGACCACTGGACAAAAAGAAATGGTTCAAAATTATTTATAAATAGGCCTGTCACCAACCCCCCCCCACACACACCCTTTGTTGTACCGCTGACGGAATGTGATTCCTGATTTCTATTTACATTAATTTGCCTCAAACCAACCAATGAGCAAGCACCCAATACACGTCTTGCTTGTTGTGACAGCTAAAAACTTGGAAAATAACCGCAGTGAGCTTAAATAATTGCGATCAGACGATTATGTAATACTTGTGACACGCCTACTAAATAATAAAAAATAATTATAAAATCTTTAAGTTCAGAAAATGTTTTCCTCTGTCAATAAAGTTACAGTTTCTAAGATGCAAGGTTTTTAAAGATGATTAATGTTGAAAATACCTTTGCATGATGAGATATAGAGTATACAGATGTGTGGTCTTACTGTGCAGCAAAGCTGATTCACTCATGTCACTTATAGTTAAGAACAACTGAGCCATGGAGTTGTCGTTACCTGTTCACTTGACTGTTGATGAGTCACTGACCGAGGCTCCTGGATAATGAACATAAGTGGCTGTTGTCTTTTTGGCATGATTAAAGACACACTGAAGTGTTCAACTGTACTTTTAAGAGTTATTTGAACAAAAAGATTGGACAGGAGAGCTGGGGTCTAAGTGATCAGTGAACAGAATGAGTAGAAGTACTGTGGCCTGTGCATCTCCCAAATGCAAATGAGTTCATTTGAACTGGAGCCCAGATTAAACGTGGTATTGTTTGAGCTGGACTTTATTTGTGTTCGCTGGAAGCACGTGTTTGCACTCAGGGACACCAGAGCTAATTTTGGACCTGACCCACCCTGAAAGCTTTTGTTTGTGATCAATGTCCATTTACAGTGAAGGCACAAGGTATAATAATAGATAATATATAGTCATTTCCAGGGGAGGGAATGCAAAACGTTCTAAAAGGAAATATAACCAAAAAACTTCTAAACGCAGGGCATAAAATGGCTCTGTCAAAAATGATCTAATGTGCAGGTGGTAGAAAATAGAAAATCAAAGAATCTCACAACTAATAAAGAAGAACTGAAAATGGGTTTTGTAGCTCTATATTAATTCCATTCAATTCTTGGTCACCCTTTCCATTCTGTACAGCAGAGTACAGAACTGCCAATTCCTCTCAGCCTGCCACTTGAACGGGCAGCACTTTGCATTGAGGAACAGGATGAGTCACAGACACAAAGCTGTAGAAAGAACAGAGTGGCTAAAATTCAGACACTAGCTGCAGGCCTAGAAAGACAAAAAAGGGAAACGAAAAGGACAGAGAAATGAGTATGCAGCCATTAACCAAACACAAACCCATAGCGAACTGGTAGAAACTGGCCTGGTCCTGGCCTGGCAGCCCTGAGTCAGATCATGAAATGAGGTGAAACACAGTGACATGTCCTTTAATGATAGTCTCTTGTCGCAGTTCCTCTGATAGGGCAGCTAAGTGCCCACTTTGTCTTCATTAAGGAGATTCAGCAGACAAAGCAAAGTTTGTCAGAAAAACAGCAATGTGCAGCTGTCTGGCATCATGGCCCCAGTATGACAGAGCAAATCAACATGACCTTCAGATCAGTGCCAGTCGGACCACAACAGGCATGATAGGAACATCTCTATGAAAACAACCTGTCTTGTTTACAGGGTGTACTGGCTGTGTCTGTGCCTGTTTCTATCTGGAGCTATTATTACTCATCCAATATCTAACTCCATCTGCCCCCTCAACGCTCTTATTCTCTGTCTCTCTCTCTTGCTTTCTCACTAAACATAGCTAAACCTGTTTTGCTAAAATCTTCACATGATTCAACTAGACCAAAAACAGTTACAAATCGTTTCGAGGCACGGCAGCACTACAAACATATTATCTGGGCAAATGAAAATATCTTAATGTGAGAAATATGTCTACTATAAGATTGTTCAACCTATGTCTAGGCATTTTACTTATTTTAAATAATTTTCTCAAGAGAAATTATCTGGGAGTACTGGCAGGCGATTTTTATCATTTGAGGTAATAAGGCTTAAAGGTAAAGATTATTTCCGCTACAGTCAGGTTATTTCACTATATAAGAAAATATGTGCAGAAATAGGTTGAATTATCTCATAACAGCCTTACAACTAACGCATGTCAAGAAATCTAAGATTTATTGTCTACAATCAAGATGCTTTCACTTGCCAAGATATTTTTTCTGCAGTGTACACAAATGGTGTTAGGCTAATGAACATAGCAGAGGGAGAGATGAGGCAACTGAGGTCAGAATGCTCAAAGAGGAAGTGAAGCTGGGGGGAAGGGAAGGGAGGGGAAGGGACTGTCTGGCTATTAGAGAAAGACCGCTGAGTCAGAGTCCTGAGAACAAGCCCAGGGTGTGAGGTGATCTGTGGAAGGAATCTCTCTCATCTCTCACCCCCTCCCACCCCCCCAAAAAACATCCTTTACTGCTTGCTATTCTCACTTGTTTACTGCAGATATTGGCTCACATATAGCGCTCAGTGTGCAGAGGGAGATAGAGAGAGAAGGAAAGAGAGAGAAATTCTAGAGAGAAAAGGGCAGGCAGCCAGCTAATAAAGAGAGCAAGAGGCAAGAAAAGTGGTAAGGAAAAAAAAAGAACAGATGGACGAGTAGAAGGACAACAAAAACAGAATGTAGTTTTTTCTTGACAATATTAGATGATCCATTTAACTGGCTATATGTTACAGTATCAGTGTCGTTTTTAATTTATTTTTTTCATTTTTCTTAACATATATCTACTTTTCACTTCATTATATTTAGCAATTTTTCTGCTGCATTTCATGTAACCATCAGCACTTCAAGGGCACATAACCTACATTTTCCTTATGTTGATTTTTCCCCTGAGGTCCACATATACGTTTTTTGTGCGTTTCTTTATCAAACGAGTCAGAGTTAATGTGTACGTGACCATTTTCTTTCTCCCTTAGAATGAAACAAGCTGTTTTTGTTACTGTGCCTTTAAGACTGACATATGTAACTGAGTTCTCTTCTGATCGGCTGCCCTGTATTGGGCTTAGTTCAAAAATCCAGACTGAAAAATTCATTCATTTCAACAAAACAAGGAAATTTTTTTATTATAATATGAGCCCTTTAAAGCATGTGCTTTGAATTATTTTGCACAGCTTTGAGTAAGAACCAGTTTCTCAACATAAGCAATCAAAACTGCTTACTCATCAAATAAATCATCATTACCCGTAACTACTCATTACGGAAAGTCCAGGTTTTCCAGTTCATCTTGAAAATAAAATCACTTGCAAAACATACAAACTAAGCACAAAAATTAAACCTACATGTGACAACAAAGTGGGACAAAGAAGTTGCTTTAGTAGTTCTAACCTCAAACTTCTGATCAGCTGTGTTAAACACATAGTTATTCAAACAGCTGGGGAGAGTTCACTAGAGCACATCAGCTGGAACAGCTGAAATAACAAACAGTACCTTTATGTGGAGCGCCCTTACGCACATTTTCACACACATGCAAACACAGTTTTCCATTTCTCGCTATCTTTCTCCTTCCAGTTATGCACACTTCCTCACGTGTAGACAGCGCACACAAACAGACATGGTGGCACAAGCTGAGGCTTGTTGAAAAGACAGAGCAAAGAGAGCAAAAAACAACAATATAGGCAGAAAAACTGGTTGCAGCCTAAGGCTCTCATGTTTGATGTGAACTCTGCTGTGTGTTTGTGTTGTCCGTCATAGAACCATTTCACCAGGCAAAGAGCCATTTACACATTTAAATGGTTATCTGAGTTGTCGTGGTTCTATATATAACCTTTGCCTTACTAAAGAACCTTTAAACAGCTCCCTTTTTAAAGGGTGAACCATAACTCCCGACCCATCCCAGATGGCACTTGTTGGGTTTCTGTGAGTATTTCGATACAATAAATGTAAATTGTTTTGGCTGAAATAATGCAAGCTGGTCTTTATGTGAGTCATCAGAGGTTGATAGTTTACTATTGACCTGAAACATCAACCTAAATATATTGGGTTGAATTGCTTGTCCAACCTAGCAACAGGTGCTACAAATGGACCCACTTTGGGGGAGTATGGATATGTTTGTAATACTTTTTTATGTATTGCTAGGCAGTAGAATTTTAACATGATGTTTTGTTCATATAGTGCAGCCCTAGTATGTACCAGAACATACGTTGTCACACTACTGGTCACTGGTCACACTATTGCCACTCAGTTCATGGACATCTTGATAATTAAATTTAGTACCAATGTGTCCAATGTGTGAAGTGACAGTTGTGGCTACAGTGTATCACTATAGAACTGAATGGAGTTTGACTGGTTGTCTACAACACAAGCTAAAGAAGGCAATAAATCCCATCTTGTTTTGTCTGATTACTTGTGAGATAAATATCAGGTGATAGTTTCATGGCAGTTACCTAGTAATTCAGAGCCATTATAGAATAATAAGTCTTAAGAAGATAAAGAAGTGAATAATGAGGCTGCTTATACTCTGTGCATGTCGTTCTCAGACCACAGAACTGTGTGAACAGTAAATAGACTTATGTTTGTCACATTGCTGAGGAGCACAACTGCAGAGTGCTCTACCCATCCAAACATTAATACATCATGATGCAGTGTCTTTTTCTGGCTCCTGGTTGAAGCCCAGTGCTGCTGCAGTGTGCAACAGAGAGGCACATGGCTGCCATGTGAGACTGCAGTTTGGCCTGTGTACAGCTGACTAAGCTGGACATCCACAGGCCCAAACCAGTAAAAGTGAGTCTAAGACAAAGACCTGCACTTACCGTGAGGGATGTGAAGGTCATGCACATTCCCCCAAAGCCATTCAATGCCAGGGCAAAGAAGATCAAGACAGAGAGATCTGCAGAAGTCAGAAAAACATGGTCTTAGATGAAACAGCCAAAATATAACAGACTGAGTTGATGGTGTTGTGAAAAATGAAGGTTCCTGTGCGTACTTCTAGGATCTTTGGCTCCATAGGCAATCAGGATACAGGAGAGAGCGAAGCAGGCACTGCAACAGAGATTTCACATTAAAAGAGACGTTACGTTTCAAGTCAAGTTCTTTATTATCCTATGTGCAAAGCAGTTATCTAATCATGTATAAAACGATTATTAATAATTTGTGGGGTCTCTAATAAGAAGTCTTGAATTGCAGTCCTGGAACCCAGAACCAAGTACACTGTTACTCACCTGCCCAGCAGACGGAGTTTGCGCGGGCCATACTTGTCCATGACAATTCCCAGAGGCAGGGTGATGGCACTGAGGAGGAAGGATCCAATGGTGAAGGCCAGATTTAGCATCTCGTCCTGCTCTTTACAGATGGGCCAGCCATTCATCTGCAAAAATTCCTCCTCTTCCTTAGCTGTTGGACTCACCGCTGTTCCATTGCCCGCCTCTGACATGTTCTGCACCGTCCTGTTATCTAAGGGGTCAGAATACATTGGACACATGAGAAGGTGACAAAAGTGGTTTGAGAATCATAATAATTATTGTAATTTTAATGGGCAGTAGATTCCAATATCCAATATTATATTTGACTGTTATAAAAAATTACTACAATAATCATTTACTAAATTGAACCTGGTCCCCAAAACATTTCATATTTACATTATGGGTCCAAATACAAATGTTTAAAATTTCACACCCTAATGGTATCTAATATCCTTTAAAAGAAGCTACAGCTTGGGCGTATCATAGGCAGAGCATGAACTT
>JAILXH010270404.1:9522-19994 GCA_023558415.1 Piaractus mesopotamicus | reverse complement strand
GTTTTCGTTCACACACTCATTTACATGCTGCTCTTCAAAATAACAAAACATCAGAATGTAACTGGGTGTTATAAAGAGAAAAGTTAATAAATGAGTTTTCTACTGAATGATTCCAACAAAAGTGCTGTCCGAGATGCCAATACTAAAGACTTCGAGTGAGATTATAGTGCCAATCACTTCCTATGGCCAGACAAGCACAGACTGCAAAACCTGTAGAAAAGTATTATGCTGTCAATAGCAATGTTTCCTTGCTTTATTGAAAAATCCAGAGTGCACAGTTCTCCCGGTTTCAGGTCAGCAGACACGAATAACAGAGTTCCTGCATGGAATACAACAAGTGATCTCTGCTATAGCCAGAGATGAAGTCCAGTACTGTGCTTCCAGTCAGTGTGTGTGTTTGGGGGGCATGTGTGCCTCTACCTCTTCACCCCAATTGATTTTACTGTCATGTTTCCATCAAGCTTATGACCTGCAATTCATGATTAAGACATCTACTGTGAATAAGACAGAGTTTATAAACAGCAGAGAAGGCCATCCTGAACAATGAAGCAGAAAGGCGCCTGGATGCAGCTTGCATCAGGCCCCACAGCTTTAGCCTCTGATGCTCCACCCACAGAGCTACATGTACCATCTGATATTTTTTATATGCTAAGATGTATATACTAGGGTACTACAGGGAGATTCACTGGAAAGAGGCCCCAAATATTCTGTTGTAACTCCCGTTAGGATGAAGCAATCTAAACCAAAAAATACGCTACATACCTTGACGTATGTGTAATCGATTGCATTACATGCGATGTTGGAAGTGATCTCTGTTTTCTGTCAGACACATGAAGGGGTACGGGGGTATGCACCCGGAAGTTGCAAACAGAGGTTAAACATCGCGACGGCTGTCCGGCGCCTACCTCATCGCTGTGCACAAAAACAGTATACAACACATAACTGAACATCATGAACAGACAATTACAATACACTGCCTGACTTAATGAAATGATATAGTCTAGCTTAATGAAATGTAATGTAACTATAAGCAGAGGCGTGGGGTGCCATGGAGTATTGATAAATGATAAATTCATTTATTTATGAGCAATTATACAGGCTAATGCTAGACATCATAAGGTATTATGTTTGACATACAACTTTAACCTCGAACCCTAATCCTGTCCCAAACCCTATCTAAACCCTAACACTGCTGAGAATCAAGAGTTTCACCAGATAGTTTGTTAAAAATCAACATTAATAGATAATTTATGGGGGTCTATCCATTAAAGTGGAACCCTGCGAGTCTGTTTTTGTTGTAGCATCATTTTGACAATCACCTGCCCCTACATGCCAGTCAAATGAGCATGTCCTGTCAAAGTATGGCACTTCTTTGCCACACTGAGCAAAGAAACACCCCAGACTCTGATGATTGTCAGAAGTCTGGCTTTTAGAGACTAATCCACACCGAGTGCACAGTCCTTTTTAAACCACCAGAGTGGGTTCACGCAAGAGCTGGCAGATATATGAGTCTCTCTTCGTGAGAAATACTGCGTCTTCACTGCTGAGAGTGTTGCACATGGGGTCCACTTCATCCTCCCACTCATCACAATATTGATTGTGTGTGTGGCTGCAGTGGGGGGCTTATTGATTTCTATTAATCGAATGTAAATGAACAATTATTACCAGACGTCTGTGAGGACGGTGTGTTGAGGCAGGCAGTAAATGTCACAGAGGTAAGTATGCCATGGAGTATTAATGAATTAATTTATTTATGGTGGTTTGAACGCGGCCCTTCACCACCCATGGACTGCTGGCTGAGACAGGCAGTAAATGTCATGGAGGCGAGCACACAGTTGGATATTAATGAGTTAATTTATTTATGGTCGTCCTCAGAGCCCCCCCGCCCACATACTGTTCCCAGCCTTCTTCTTTCTCATTCTCATCTCTTCTCTGTGTACCGGGTGGTCCCTCCCCTGCTTGGCAGAGTTGAGAAGGCATCTATTCTCTGGAAGACCCAGCTCAAACCAGTCACTCTCCGCATGAGCTGGCAGCGACTTAATTACCTATTAATTTTCCATGTACGCCGTTTAATAATTTATATCTTAACTGAACCCCTGGCACAAACCAACACATACACATACACAAAAGGCTAAATAAATGAAGAGGGACAGCGTGGTAGCTGGCAGATGCATTGTCTGTGCCGCCGAAGCCTAAAAATAAGCCATAGTGGCTGCTGCTCCAGACCCCAGGCATGCAGTGCAGGACATTTTTATTTCAGCACCATGGAGAGCTCCAATTTCTCCCCATCAGGTCTCAGCCGATCAGGCCCGAGAGATTGAGTGTGATTGGGCCTCATTTCTCCTGTTCCCGCACATTACGGCTTACCAGCTAACTGCACAGGCAAACTGGCATCAGGTCCTCTACAGGGAGCCATGCAGGAGGAGGACTACAGCGCAAGATTATTGAGAAAGATGACAAAGTGAATGAAGCGACATTAGGAAACAAGCCAAAAAGGGGAAAAATGGTAACTGTTATTAACATCAAAATCTTCATCACTGAAAATAACACACAGACACTGGTTTGCCACTTTAATGTGTGCTGACTTTAAATGACAAAGTCTCGGTTTTATATTGTCATTGCCATATCTAAACCTCATAGCACTTCATCTATTTATTTACTTTTTACACCATTCCAAATTGTCAGTGACTGTTTGCATTGTGTGAATATTTTCTGAAGAATTAATCAACAGAAATGGTCCAGAATTGACTTAATCATACTCTACTCCACTTTTTAAGGTTGCACTACTAGTGCATTGTGTCTCTGTGTCAAAATACTATGATGCAAACTGTGCATTGTGAAAATGTTTTAGTATCGTAATACAGTAGTTTTGCTGTGTTGCCCACTCGTACTTTAGAGACCAAACTGCAGCGCACTTCGTTTAGAGCCACTACATGATGCTGAATTTCCAGTTAAAGTTGGTACACTACTGAGCCAGACAATGTTGTTGAAGCAACCAGCCCTACCTTGCATAGATAGTTCTAGAAATCCAGCTGTTGAGCTGTGCTGGTTGAAAGCACTTAGGCGGGCAGGGCACTGTGTGCTGTTGTGGCAGGCAGCAACCCATGTTGCGGCGTACGTTTTAGGACATTCTCAAACCACAGCCAGCTTCAGACTCCAAACATCAAACAAAACAGCTTAGAGTTTCAGGAAAAACACTGTTAGTCTCAGCATTCGTACAACCGGACAACAGGCGAAACTGCCTCTTAGACATCAGACTAATTAGCCACAGACAAAATGTGAATGGTGAAGATCCACTGAATGTTTTTCCCTTCTCCTATAAAGCTACTATTTCTGAGAGGTTCTGTTACAGCAACATTATATGTATTTGTAGATGAGTCAGTTATTTGTGGTGCTGAGCTCTGGGGTTAAAAGCATGAGTTTAAAATAGTAGTATACTTTGAGGGCAGTAGCATGGGAAAAAACTCAGTATGACTGCAAAGAGGGGGAACATAATGGCTACAACAAACCCTGACACAGTCATAAATACCCCATGTAGCAAACATTAATCATCCACACATGCCTAATCCTGTGGGTCGTATTTAGAAACCGGGGCTAAATTACCTTTTCAGCTTCGGCTGTTGGCGTACAGTTAGGGAGTTATTATGTAAATATTTCACTTGGTGCTGGGATATGACATTATTTCACCCTTATCCATGTATCGTGTACTGCAGCCATTACACAACATTAACAAAGCTGACCTCCTGGTGTGCAGAGGAGGCCATTAATTCAAGATGAAAGTCTTGCAATATCTGAGAAGGTTTCTTTTGACACAGTTTAACTGTGCCAGCGTTCAGTTCAGTCACAGTTTTTGCTCTTTGAGGGGGAACATGAGTCGCCTGTGGGAACAGAGGGTCTGCAGCTCGTTTAGGATAAAGCTACCCTCCACCAGTGGCAGCCTAATTCCCTGCCATGCACTACAAAGAAATGGTGCTGCAAGAAGGGCTTTTAAGAAACTATTTCTCTGTGTGGAATAAAGGTATATTGCATCTTTGTTGTGACAAAACCTTCACTCTTCTAAAATAGGGTTCTTTGGAGCAATACCATAGAATAACCTTTTGTCTGGATGGTTCTTTAAAGAACCACTTTTGGAGCTGAAATGTGTAAGTGTGTAAGGAACCCGTTAACTTTTATGTAACTGAATTTTATTACTAGTCATTTTGAACCTTTTCTGTTGGTCCATTCATCACAAAAGCTAGCATTATAATTTGAATGAAAACGACCATCATTTGTTCTGAGACCTCCCTCTTACTGCAATTGGTCCACCGCATGGAGGGGCTTCTAGCGGTGCTGAGACGTTTTTAAATCCCGAGTTATTTTTAAATCCTTATGACAGCATGCTCACCAGTAGTTTGAGGTTGTAGATATCTGCTCAACATTTCTTCTGAAATCAAGGGTATTACTGGGGAATTTGTTTTCCTTTTGCAGCACTAACAGCCTCTGTTCTTCTGGGAAGGCTTTACACTATACGTTGGAAAACTACCGTGAGGATTTGATTGCATTCAGCCACAAGAGTATTAGTGAGGTCTGGTACTGAAATTGGATGACCAGAATAAAGTTCCACAACCTTAAAAAAACTGAATTCACTAATTACAAGGGGTGTCAGTATTAATAAAAAGTTTTTCCTGGATACATGTTGTGAAAAGGCCCATGACTGCAAATGACAAATCCCTAAATGACAGAGTATTTCATTAATTCAAACATCTTTACAAGCCACCCCCAATCTGGGAGATATTAACACACCAGGCTCCTGGATGAAATCTCATCTGGCGCTAATTTAATCTCAAAACTGCGGTGCTGTTTAATCATCTCAGTTAAATCAGGCTGAATCAGAGGCTCCTTTCTTGTGTGGTGTGGACCAAGCATTAGCGCTAGGCTGCTAATGGTACAGTGGATTTGTGTGGGTCGCCACTACATGTAGGTGGTCCTTTGAAGTGAGTTAGCCTGAAACACAATATGAAGTGGCTCTGGAATCCGTGATGAAAGGTGCAATATACAGTAAAGTGCAATCCATCACCATTAGAAGGGACACAGAGAAAGCACAGGACACAGAACCACATCACTGTTTTCCAGGCACCCATCACTGCTGGAACTGAGCCTTGTCTGAAGAGCTTTACTGTCCATTATACAGACAGATGAGATGAATAGATGGATAGATGGATAGATAGATAGATAGATAGATAGATAGATAGATAGATAGATAGATAGATAGATAGATAGCAGCAAACTATGTAACTGTGTGTCACATACATGCAGAAGATTAGAAGATATAGAAGCTCTAAAATGGACACAGGCAATGTTGCTATGCTTCAAGCCTACTAATGCAGTATGTCTCAAATAACATCAGTGATGGAGTCACCGATGCAGCCTGAGATACACTGAAATGGATTCATCAAGCATTGGCAAGTAGGTCCTTTAGACAGATAAGAGACAGACATCTACCGAGTTAACTGACTTTTAATTAATTTACTATTAGACACTGCTTTCAGACATCGCAGAACACCTGTGAGAAAGCAGCAAATGATGCATTCAAAGGATTAAGCACACTTCTCCAAACCATATTACAATCTATCCATTACGTAAAATAATCACTAATAATGCTAAACAACGATGCCAGAATCTGATCCGTGTGGTTACTTAGGCTGCTCCGCTTCTGATTTGAATAATTCAGCTGTTGTCCAAATAAATATCCATTTTAGCTGTTAGATAAATTCATTCCAAAAGCCCAAAAAAACACTCAAATTGAATTTCTGAAGCATCTCCAAAAGCAGGCCCTTCAGTTACTCAAGGTCTAAGGCAGGGGTGTCAAACTAGACCACTAAAAGGGCCATATTAAATAATCTCAACAAATCAGTGGGCCAGAGAACACCTATGTTTTTATTTCATTTTTAAATAATAGTTTGCTGTAACCTGAACTGGACACTGTTTACTCAAAATACTGCAAAATGTCAATAGGAAAATAAAGGTACTTGTATTAGACCTTGAATTATTACATAAAAGTTGAAATAATAAATAAATAAATAAATAAATGTCTCCAGAACGTAGGGCATTTAAACTTTCCTATTTGCTTAAACTAGACACTTGGCATGTTTTCTTTGCTGCAAGTTCATTTATTCTTGGGATCAGTCTCTGAGCTGCTGAGTGTTTATATTGGCTGAAATGTGGCTGAAACGCAGCTAGTGTGTTTTGTGATGTGATTGTTGTGGCAGAATTGAAGTGTAAATGTCATTCCATAGATTTTTTTATTGGGGGACTAGGGGTGAGAACACACATTACGTTGCAGTGCATGCTGGGGATTGTGAAACGGGCTAATATTAATAGAAATGAAAATAATTCCGCAGGTCAGACAGGATTGTGTCATTGTGCTTGACATATGGGGTCCAAGGTAAAGTAGAAAGGCCTAACTAAACGAAATAGCAGGGAAATGCCTATAGGTGCTATATTTAAAGACACAATGGCCTGAATTTCCAAGCAACAGTTTTGTCAGGAGTCAAAGTCATCAAGGCAGCCTTCCCTAACGAGGAGGCGAGATGATAACTCCAGTGTCATTACCCAAAACCGACAGACGGACCATTAGCATTTCCTGGAAACAATCAAATTCCACTCCACTTCATTTGATGTAGAAGCCACTGTGGAACCTTGATGGCTGGACTCAAGACTGCACAGAAGCAGACCTCTATAAGTGGTGATAAAGAGGATTTGCTGTGCGAACTGCAGATTAAATGTTAAAGAAGCCATGCAGAGATAATGAGTCAGATGGATTGGAATTTCATAAATCGAAGAGGAGGCAATGCATTTCAATATAAAGCAATTCCGAGCTAAAACAGAGATTTGGGGATTAAGAACGAACGCAGTGCAGTGAGAAGCTGGTGATGGGGAGAAAAGGTCCATTCACTTGTCAGGTAGGCTTGTGGAGCCGTTGATGGAGAACCTCCATTGTGTGTTAATGGATCTCAGTGGACCCATGGAACAAAAATACCTTTTGCGAAACAGACAGTGGAGAAAATGGGGTAAAAAAAAAGAAAGAAAGAGTCATTTGCCATTGAAATGAGGAGCAGGAAGGATCGGCACTGGTGTTATTTTTGCATATTAACAATTACACTTCGGAGTGGTGCTTTTAGCGTTGCACGACTCGAGGATGAGTAATGCAGAGCCACTATAAATATTTGCTACCAAGCAAGAGGCAGAATTCATATGCCATTTTGATATGAATAAATGCATATCCTCCAAATAAAAACGGCTCTGTAAAGTGGAAAACCTTTCCGATGTTTATGAAAGAAAGTTTTCAGAACGAGGCAGAAAATAAAGGTACAATATTCAATTTCATGCTTCTTCATGGCCTTCGTTTTCTCACCTTCTATTTGCGAATAAATTCATATGTTTACTTGGAGTGCATATCTAGAGAAATGTTACTTGTACAAGTATATTTAATTTGCAACATATTCTTACACTGCTACTGGGGTATGTGGATAAAAGATGACACCCGGTGACACCACCTGTAGACGCTGCTATGCATTTTGTCTTGAATCTATAAATAATTAACATGAAATATACACTAACCACCTATGCTCACTGTCCATTTTATCAGCTCCAGTTCCCATATAGGTGCACTTTGTAGTTATTACAATTACAGACTGTAGTCCATCTGTTTCTTCGCATTTCACCCTGTTCTTCAATAGTCAGGACCACTAAAGATCAAGTATTATTTGGGTGCTGGATCATTCTCAGCACTGCAGTGACACCTGTATGGTTGTTGCATGTTAGTGTGTGTTGGACTGGTATGAGTGGATCAGACACAGCAGTGCTGCTGGAGTGTTTAAACCCCTCACTGCTGGGTTGAGCATAATCGACCAAGCAAAAATATACAGCCAACAGTGTCCTGTGACCACTGATGAAGGACTAGAAGATAACTAACACAAACTGTGCAGCAAAAGATGAGCTACTGTCTCTGACTTCACATCTACAAGGTATATCAAGAAGGTAGGCATATCTAATAGAGTGGACAGTGAGTGGACATAGTGTTTAAAACTCCAGCAGCACTGCCGTGTCTGATGCAATCGTACCAGCGCAACACCATGATTAAAATTGTAGAACTGCAAAGTGCACCTATACGGTAAGTGGACCTGATAAAAATGGACAATACAGCGTAGATAGGTGTCCTTAATGAAGTGGCCAGTGGGTGTATTTTATTTTCCTTTGAAAACATTTGGTGTAGCACTGACGACTTCTCAATTTGCAGTGTTTGTTTACATGGCCTTCCAAAAAGTTTCCAATTCACTAATTCTATACATGTAGTACAGTATATCAAATAACCCAACACCAACTACACAGTTAAAAATATATAGATATATATTCTTAGTGCTAGACAACATTAACTACTTAATACTACCAAACCAAATTTGGCCTTTTGGTAACTGTTCTCAAGCTGTGTTCTACACAGGTTTAACAAGGCATCAAATTACTCCTCAAGTTCAAATTTGGCGTACAAAATTTCCCTCGCTCTACATTTTCTCCATCACGCTGTGACCCCCTCGAGCACGGACCCTGATCCAGACTCTGTGCTATGCCTCATTGGCTTAATAATCCTCAGACTTTATGAGCAATGAGCCAGTCATTGAGTGGCTGCAGGGGGGAGCTGGTGACCTGGCGAAGGCAAACTATTGCAAGCTAATTAGCCACCCAGACAAGCCCCCGAACTAACAACCCGTACCAGTCCCCCCCGTCCTGGGACGGCTGGACACCCTGCAGATCGTCTCTACAGGAAGAAGAGCTAAGCTGAGGCCAGCCTGGTGTGAGGCAGTTTCAGAGCGCTAGGGCTAATGGTGCATTCCTCGTTAAATCTATATGTCACAAAATTGTAATTACAGTTCAGGTGGTCAGTGTCAACTGGTAAATTTATTATGTGAACAATATGAATATCTGCTGAGATGGATCAAAGAAGTGGTGTAAGTACTGGCAGGGCAATAGGACAATGTCTTTATAAAGTCACTTACACATACAAAATTTTACGCTCACTTACTAGGGTAAAAACTAGTGTATAAAGGTCCCCAGCATTGGGCTTTGGAGCAGTAGAACTGTTTTCTCTGGGTGATGGAGTACCTTCCAACACCTTTGGGATGAGTTGGGTTGGTGTCTGTGATTCATAGCTAATTATCCAACATCAGAGCATTAATTCACTAATGCTCTTGTGGTTGAATCCCATCAAATCCACACAGCAATGTCCCAACACTGGGTGTAAAGCCTTTCCAGAGGAATAGAGGCTGTAACTGCAGCAAAGGGGGAGCAAACTCCCGATTAATATTATTCATTCAATTCATATTGTGTTTAAATGCTTTTTTATTGAGGCGGTTGTGATGTTTTGATATCAAGAAAGCTACAGTTGAGCTGTCTTTGTGAAGAGGTATGAATGGTTTTCATAGTGGGGGATTCTCACGCCTCCTATTTCGTCCCTTATTTCTTGCTAGCTGCTCAACACAGAGTCAAAACATTTCACATTCAGAGAGCCAAATGTGTCCTAGTTAAATGGACAACATAGTTACAAAAAAAAAGAAAAATTATTTGATTATATTAGGCAGCCTGCAGAGAAAGGTTAATCCATGTCTGGGAAACTGGCCTATAGTGTATTTCAACCATTAGGCTGGTTGAGACGTAGCAACATGGACTAAGGCTCATAAGGACCTAGGTACATCACAGAACCAGGGCCAGTTTGGTCCACTGCAGGGGTATTAATTGCCAGTCCTGGAGATCCTGTCCAGTCATGCTTATTTATTGAATTTAACATACTGGGAGAAAAATAAAACATAAAATGTGTCCTGTGCAGAGTTATGTGATATTTTATATTTTATTTTTTGTTTAATATTTGACTCTTTAATATTTAAAATTTGGGCTAAGACTAAAAACTGGGCATACCCAAACTTTTGCATATGACTGTATGTCATAACTCATAAACTCAGGTAACTTGACTTTTAACCCTTGTTTTGTAATTTAGTTAATTGTTTAACCTCAACTTCCTAGTGGTAAAAATTCATGGGTTTATGACTTTATGAGGTTTGTCCAAACGCACCGCAATATCTCCTAGCACAGCTCCCCTCCCACCTGATCTGGCTCTTCAGCTGCTCTCTTCATCCTCCTCCTCTTCCCTCTGCCTGCTGCTAAACAAAAGCAATCCCAAAGAAACTCCCGCAAATGAGCTCCCTGACTGTCTGTGCAGCTCGCCGCCATTCCGGCACACACCCCCGCGCCCCTGCCCTCATCTGCATAACCAATATAATATTCCAGCCGCTCTCTCGCACTCCGCTTTCATTTAGAGGGCATGAAAAGTGATTGAAGTGATCTGGGGCTGCTTCTGTGTCTCAACTCCCTATTGTTGGCCGAATCACCCAAGTCTCAACTCACCAGACAGGCAATTCCATCCTCCGAAGAGAGAGTTTAGA
>JAILXH010270305.1:0-10341 GCA_023558415.1 Piaractus mesopotamicus | reverse complement strand
TTTTTTTTTTTTTTTTGGTGTATTAAAAGACAACATCACAAGCACTGATATACACGCAAACGTTTTTATTTTCTGTCTAAACTCACTGTGTGTGAAAGGGAGATTAGTATCTACTGATAGTGTCAAAAGGCCCCAAAAACAAAGAGAAAAGGTTTCCTTTTAGCGCTACCTTGATTATCTACAAAAAACATCTGCACACTTTACTTCATGTTTATAAATATTTCAACCTTAACCTAATAGTCCTGTTTTGTTGAATTCTAAGTTTTGACCTTGAATAATCTGTCATTTAGAGAATGCTGAGTCAGTTTGCTAATACTTGACCTTGAACATGCTGATCTTCTAGAAGAAAACAGTTTAGTCTGAATATGACAGTTGTTGTTGCTTTTAAAATAGCTCTCTCATGGCCGATATGACAGGAAAAAAAAAGTTCTGAGGATCTTGAAATGAGTGCATGTTAAATGTGAACAGTTACTATAAAGATATCTGTGGCTCATGTTCTTGCGATTTGTGCTTTTGGTTGATTTTTTCCATGTGTTTATCCATATGTTGGTTGTTTATCCGTATCATAACCCTGTTATTTTAATGTCAGATGCTGGTAGGACCTCACTTCCTGGTTGGGCTGGGTCAGTTTGGGTTGAGTTTGATTGGACTGACCTGGTTTGGGAACGTATAGATTCTGTTTAAATGGGCTTGGCTGCGTTGGGCTGGCTTAGGTTTGGTTTGGCTTGGTTAGGTTGTGTTTTGTTTAATTGGATTGGGATAGCATTGGGGTTGAATTTGGTCATCACTGCTACAATAATGCAAATGATAACTATAGTTTTAAGGTTGATGTCATCTTACTAGCCAGATAGTAGGAGTAATTGGTAATGTTCTGGGATCTTTACTGTTCGCGTGCCCACTGCTCCTCTATCCAAATTTTTCTGGGTTTCCTAATGTTAACAAAAATGACAAAACACTTTTCGCTGATGTCATCGCGCAGTGCTCCAGAGACTACGTTACCCAACACTCAACATTAGACTAAATACTTTCTAAAGAAGAGGGTAACTCTTGTGTTGTTGGAAATTTGATGAATAAAACAAATTTTAGAAATCTCTTTTCAAACACAGTTAGAGTGAAATGAATGGGTGATTACATTAAATATAAACAATATGTTCCTGAGTGCAAATCATACGTATAGTGGACTAAAATAAGCACACAATCGTGAGAAGTAAAGCTATTATTTGTGCCATGACCAGTAAACTTGCTCCCAATTGTATGTTACTTGATGCACGGTTTAGCTCTCATACCTCTTTTAAATATCAAAAATGCGACTTCACTACTAATCGACTATGCAAATCCAACACTTCAGAATAGCCTGATCAAACACTTTCAAGGATAAGTTGATGATTTATGCTACACATATATGAAAAGTGAATTACATGGCTACCGAAGCTAGAGATGAGCAGCTCCAACCAAGGGGGCACTTGTACAGTCTGAGGGCAAAGGAGCAGTTGCTTATCCACCATCCACTACGGGTGACCACTGGATGCAGACAACGATATCTGTTGTCGACCAGAGGAGGACGGGTCCTCGTTTAGTTCATCTCAAGGTTTCTTTCTCTTGCTCTTAGGGAACTCACTTGGGTATTTCTGTGAAGCTGCTTTGTGATATAAAGGGTGCTATACAGATAAAGTTGAATTGAATTGACTGCCGACAGGCAGTTTGGTGTGTGAGCTCTGTGGTAGAAACTGAAAGGCCTGTTAAAGATTTTCAGGAGTAATCTTGAGGAAGCACTGACTGCTGGTGCTCATAAAGAAAAACCCAGTGGAGAAATGAAATGGAGATGCCTGCCTTCCACAGTCTATTATATTAGACCTGTAGAGTCAAACTCTATCTTTATGTGCAGTTGTGCTCAGATTTGCATTGATTTTTCAATAACATGTTTATCAGCAGGAAACAGACTCAGGCAAACCCACATCAGATAAGCAGTTGATCATGTAGTCTGTTTATAAACCTGCCATAAAATTAACCTGTAAAACCTAACTCGCGTCCAGTAAATGTCACTAATCATCCTCACACAGTGTCTAGCCAGTCTGAGTGTGTTAGTAACAGTTGTATGTTTCTCGGCTAACAACAATTTGGGACAATGCTACGCCAAGGAGGATTTGAGATTGAGAACTGTACTCTTCAGTATTTGTTACAACATCAGAAATCTAAATGGTGCCATCTCAACTGCAAGACCAAAGAATAAAAACAAAACAAACAAACAGACAACAAATAAATGGCAAAGCATGGTGTATGTAAGGGTAATATGGCAGTATTGTTGTGATGAATTATGTCACATTGTGTCACAGTACACTTTTCTGATCATATTGTGGATATTGTCAGTACTTAAAGAGCACTGACCAACTGCCTATTTAATTAAAAATAGAGCATAATTAGTCCTATTTAATAGATTCCTTACTGTGCATCATTGAAATATTGAACGAAAATTATTTATTATGACAGTGTCACTTAAAAACAATATATTTTTTCAAATGTACATGGAATTTCTGTTAAAGTGTCACTTGAACCCTACTACCTAACACTGACAAAACCATGCCATAAAAATGGAAGATGTCACATGATGTCATGATGTGTTATGACATGATGATTTTATGATTTTATTCAGCAATACACCCATGTCATGTTACCATTACCATTAACAAAATCTGGCATCATATGACATCTACCATATGTTTATGGCATTGTTATGTCAGTGTTAAATGTCAGGGTAAAATACAAATTTGCATATACTTATTTATATATTACTGTTGCAAGACTGCTGTGATGGACTGACCACCTGTCCAGGGCGTTTCCTGCCTTCCGCCCAATGACTGCTGGGATAGGCTCCAGCACCCCCCTGTGACCCAGAAGGATAGGCAGTGTAGACACTGTGTGTGTGTGTGTGTGTGTGTGTGTTGGAAGACTGGATGAGCTTTATTGGCAAAAATTCAATTTCATTCACATCTAAATTATTCAAATTGGACCACTAAAATATTTGTTTTTGAACTGCGACACAACATGAAGTATCCAGTTTAAAATGCTATGCTGTTGAGCTGAACATTGGATTCTATTGAATGAGAATTCACCATTATAATGTTATCTTGATTACAAAATGTACTTGATGTACCTAACAGTGTGAACTTTTACATGCAAAGTAAATAATGGAAATAACAATCTAAATGGGGTAATTTCTGAGACATCCTGAAATGTGCACCATTTCTCAGTAGTAAAGTTTGCCCAACCTTGCAACAGTAGCTACTACAAATGCATTTGTGAACAGAGCTTGGATAGGTTGATTGCCTATTCTATTCTATTCTATTCTATTCTATTCTATTCTCTTTGTATCCTGCTAACATCCTCACTCTGGGCTAGGAGCCGCATGAGATCCCCTGATCTCTTCCCTGGAGAGACTTCCCAAATCACTGATGGATGAAAAAATGCAGCCCAGCCCTGAACACACCTCTCTCATCTCCCCATCCCACAGCGACTACCAATGCTGCTAAATCTGTCTCCTACTGCTGTGTGTGGTGTGGTGTGTGTGTGTGTGAGAGAGAGAGAGAGACAGTTTTGTATAGTGGGAGTACACAGGCTTGATTCCTCAGGAAGCATCAGCTTCACGCAGAGGTGTAAATCATTTTGAACTGCAGTGTTGGAAGCTCAGTTTGGCTCTTCACATCTGCTCCAAAAGGGGCTTATAATCTGTGTTTCTATTGTGTTTATGGTCTTTCACTACAATAAAAAAGGGAAGACTCCCTCTTTCATTTAGTAGTGTTTGATTTTCTTTTACAGGCCTGCCCATCTCTCGCTTTGTCCACCTTCTCCATCCTTTCTTAATTATATCATTTGTAAGCTACTGCTGACTTTATGTTACAAATATCACATATCAATATCATATGGTCTTATTTACCAGTGGAAAACTCTGATTTTTTGATGAGCCTTGATGGCAGCCACTGATAGTTGCAACTGCTTGTGATTGTCACTCAGCAGTTGGACACGAGTACTGTAGGATAAATCATCTACATGCAAAAATACAAATATAAGCTAATTTTGTGATACTTTTAACTGGATGAAAACATTACTCATCGCATTAGCATCCTCTGCTTTTCATTTTGTTGCTGTGACGCAAACTACATGTACAATCTTTAATGACAGAAAAACAAAATCAAACAAAAAGCAGTAAAAGCATCATTTTTCTGAACAAATCCACTTAAACACAAATCAAGTCATACTTATGACTAGAGGTCTGCGTTCCTGTGTAACTCTAGAGGTCCCACAACAATATCTTGCAGGGGAGGACTAAATTTCAATGTCATGAGTAAAAATAAAGAGCCTGCTTAAAAATAAAATTAAAGTGGCCTGATATCCACTAGCTATAGTATTTCAGAAGAAACTAATTTTACCAAAAATAAGTTTGCCGAAAAGATGTTGGACACTTGATACCCTAATTGGTATTGATATCTCATCTTGCGAACACTTTCTATTTTTGTTTTTGGAATTTTCAACCACTCTTTCTTGCACAATGCTTCTGTTTTCAGCAATAATCTTAGGCTGTCTTGCCTACACGACAATGTTCCCACAGATTTTTTTTATGATGTTCAAGTCATGGGTCTGTTAGCGACATTCCAAAAGCTTCAGCTTGTAGTCGAGGGTGGAATTTATGGTGTTATGGTGATCATTGTCTTATTGTAGAAGCCAGACTCTTTTCAGCTTTAGCTTCTTGACTGACTCACATATCCTTTCAGAATTTGTTGATACTGGAACCCATTCTTCTTTCTACATGCCCAGTGTTTTCTGTGCCAATGACTGTCACTCAACCTCAAAGCAAGATCCACCCCCTATGCTTAACAGCTGGCAAGGTGTTCTTTTCATCAAATGCAGCTCCTTTTGTTCTGCAAACATTTGGTGATTGTGGTCAAAATCGTGGCCATTTTTTCTTTATCAATGCAGAGCGCTTATTTCGAAAATGCCCCAGGCTTGTGTCGACGTTGTTTTCCATGTTTAAGACATTGAATTTTGTGATGAGGTTGCCAGGCAAGCTTTCCTTCTGAGGAATCTTGTGTATACAATGCTGCAGAGTAGAACCATGTGTCCTGCTGGTGCTTTGCTGTCATATGGGGGTTTTAATTTGCCTTTCTGGCCAGCATATAAGTTTAATTGGCCTTCCCGATCTTGTTTCCCCTTTAAGTTCCCACTTAACTGCTATTTCTTGATGGCATTTTGAAGGGGGGAAACTGCAAGGCTAGAAGCCACTTTTTATTTGTCTTATATTTATATGTCTTATTTACAAAACAGGTTATTTAAAGAACCTTCCATTAAAAGGTTTTGTAGTGAAGCAAAGGTGGTTGTTCTATAGCATCACTCTTAAGAATCCTTTTTGGAAAATTCATTTTTAAGAGTATGCTTTTTGAAAAAAAAGTAAACTTACATCTGTATTTACACTTACTGTTCATTTTATGCGCAGTGTTCATAAACGTGTACCAACACAACACCTACTAACTTGTCACTACCATGCCGGTGTCACTTCTATGCTGAGAATGATCCACCACCTTAATAATACCTGCTCAGTCGTTGCCTTTAGGGGTCCTGAAACATCGATGAATGGGGTAAAATGGGAGTAACTAATTATGCAGTGAAACAGAAGGACTACAATCTGTAACTGTAGAACTACAAAATACCAAGCCTTTCTCTTTATATCAGCTGTTGGGAACAGCAGGTAGTGGGTAAGTTGGAGGACAGTCCTGATTACACCTCAGTTTATTTCTCCTTCACACGAAAAGGACACACAGGGAGGTGAGATTTGTTTTTGGAGACAGGCTGTGCGAAAATGCGGCATGGAGGCCAAAACAATACTAATTAACATTGCAGATAAAGACAATGAATTCATACAGTGCTGTACAAATTTACTTGCATAGCACTTTTTACAACAGGTGTTGTCACAAACCAGCCCCAAGTGAGCACACCAAGGAAAACAGTGGCTCCAAAGAAGAAACCTTCAAAGGAACCTGACTTAAAATGGTAACCCAGAGACCAAAACAGTAACATAGCAAGAGCAATATAAACAAAGAATAAAGCATTAACAATATAATATACAACAGTCAATACTGAATAATGAAAAGAAAAGTACTGGTCATAATTACAGAAGTATTCAGAAGTATTTAGAAGAAGTATTTAACTACTGTTAGAAGCCTATCAGAGAGTCAAGGAGAAAAAGATCCAGGAAAACCAGTGACTACTGTAAAGAGCCTATCAGAAAGAGATTGAGAATAAGGTTCCAATGACCACTACTGGAAGCTTATCATAGTAATACGTCAGTATGAATATTGTTGCATGTGCCACTTGCTTCATGTCGCGCCTCGGGCGGATTCAGACTACGTTTCCCAAAATGCCATGGGAAATCACATGGATGAGCAACTTTTCTCGGACTCGGAGTCCAGAGCAGACTCCATTGCCCACAATCCTTTGGGAGATCACATGACTCTGGACAATCGCTCACGCACCTGTCAGCGTTCACAATCACCCAAGTACTAACCATGAACACCTGTGTTTGAAGTCATATGACTCATCTGGACTAGTATATCAGCCCGGGCTTTAGTTAGGGTCTTTGTGAGGTATTGCTTCTTTTGAACATACTGAGCGGTTTTCTGATCTGTCTATCTTTGCCTGTTATGACTCACTTTTGTTATACTGACCTTGATTTTTGCCTACTCCTTTTGTACCTCTGCTGACTGTGTATTGACCTTTTTGCCTGCCTTTTGACGACTATTTCGACTTTTCCCTTGTTTTTTGTCTGCCCAGTGTTATGATCACTTCGGTCATCTTCTGCTGCTTTTTGGTTAAGACCCACGCTTGTTTTTCGACCACGCCTTTGTCACCTGTTAATAAAACCCTGTTTGCATTTTTCATCCGCGAGCGTTTGAATTCTGTCACCACGTCACACTTCGAATTTCAGAAGGGGCTTTAGGGGCCTGGTATGCAAAGCTGCACCATGCTCTCCACCCCTCCTCTGTTAAAAGGACATTGTTGCTGTTGTTGTTGTTAATGTTTTTGTTTGTTATCTTAAGATGTGTGCATGCGTTGTTACAATAAGTAAAAAATATAGAATTATACAGGTAAAGCAAAGGTCTTGGGCAGCCAAGACATTAGTTTAAAACTTGTTATCTTGGTAGTAAGCATGGGCCGTAGTCTAAATCCATACTCAAACAAAAGTCTTTGTGCAATAATGATTCATGTAGAAATAAAATAAAAGTACATTTACACAAAAACAACATGAGGAGAGGTGCAATTCAAATACTTGCATACTGAGTAACTTATAGAACTGCCATAACGTCTGTGTAATCCAGTTTTGGTGTAGTCTTGGTCTAGAGTAAAATGATAAATCTGACAATTCAGCAGTGTGATCAATCATAAAGCAGTAGTCTGAGCTTCAGTTTGAGCCATAAATGCCCAAACTCAGTCAAAAATGAGAAAAAGAACTCACCTCTACAATCATGCTAATGTATGCTAGCTCCCAAAGGGGATTTTTAAATGCATTGTTTAATTTGAAGCTTATAAGAGACATTAACATATATTTTACCTTGTATGTTGGAGTTTTACAGTGATTCATTTATCTTTGGATGAAGGGGAAGCACATATTCAGTGAGCATGATGCTTGTGCATTAGTGCGATGAGTAGGAATAACGAGCAACAGTTCTTTGTGTGACTGAGAATATCAACGCAGAATCAGATGCGATGTCAACAAGAATAGGCCATCCACAACTACATAGAGAGGGATATTATAGTAGAGATGAAGTGTGTAAACCCTTCATTACAAAGACAAATGCACGTTTGGGAGTTTAGTGGTGCAAAAACAATGGACACAAAGAGATGTGAAAAAAACGATATGGTCAGATGGTCATTCTTCACCACAAGTGGGCATACTTGGAGTACTCCAAGAGAAAAGTGTGCTTGGCCCCTACAGTACATCCTGTGTTGTGGGGGGATATTTTGCTGGCATGGTTTGGGTCCACTTGAACCCCTTAGAGAGAAGGAAGATTAAAACCCAGTTCAAAGATTTCTGATTGATCACATTTATCCTATGATGAAACATTTCTATCCTGATGGGACTGCCATCCACAGGACATGAGGTGTCACTGACTGGTTTGATGAGTATGAAGATTATTAATTATATGCTATGGCCATCACAGTCACCAGATCTCAACCCAGTTGAACTTCTATGGGAGATTTTGGTCCACGGTTTCAGACAGCGCTCTTCACCGCTGTCATCAAAACACCAGTTGAGGGAATATCAGGACAGTTCCAGAGACTTGTAAGATCGATGCCAAGATGCACTGAAGCTGTTCTTAGAAGCTGCTTGTGGTGGCCCAACACCTTACTAAGACACTTCACGTTTTATGTCTTTCTTTTAATTTGTCAATTATCTCTTTTTATTTTTTTACACTGTTTGAAAATGACTTTTTAAAATTAATGATTTATTTACCAAAATACATGGTCCAAGGTTATTTAGTATAAAAACTTCCCACATTAATATACATCAAAGCCAGCCACAGTCACATTTTCTTTTCTTCAAAAGTTCCTAAAAAGCTAAGTCAAATTTCCAAGATGCAAGATTTTTGTACAACCACAACAACAGAAACATAATGCTAAGATTAAAATCACTTCCCTTTCATGTATACGACTGCTGGGTGGGGAAGTAAAAAAGCTTTAGAGCATCAGACACATCAGTGAAGCACACAACATCCCACAGCAGGGAAACTCTCTCTCCCACAGCCATATAATTACACAGCCTGTATGGAAGCAAAATACTAATGAGTTCAATAATACCAGAGAGAGAGAGAGAGAGAGAGAGAGAGAGAGAACAGGGTCAGACTGGGAGGAACCCCAGTGAAAACATAGTGTCTGGGAGGAGAGATAACACCAGAGGAGAGCAGATTACACTTTCTTCTTTTTGTGTGCATGAATGTATGTGTGTGTGTGTGTGTGTGTGTGTGTCTGCGTGTGTGTCCATGTGTGTATGTGTGTGTTTGCAGTTGCTAGGAATGGTAAATCTAGCAAATTCACTATTAGAATAGGCATAATGAGAATTGTTCAATTCAAAGTCTCCTAAACACACACACACACACACTCACACATTTGCAGATGGAGGAGTGCAGCTGATCTGTCCACTCAGTAGTGTAATCTAACGGGCCAGGCACACAGCTTATTTTAGCCCTGTGTGCGTATGTGCGTCCTGTGAGGCCATGGTGGACTCTGTAGCACCTGACGCTCACTACGCCTCACTGAACTCCGGTTCAGTTAGCATAGCTTCAGCATTCAGCCGTCCATTCATCTGTCTACCTATTCGTTTATTTTTATGTTTTTCTTATCTACAGTCTGTGACGGGGAGCCCCAAACATTTTCATGCCACATCCCACATGTTGAAGTAATACTTGTCATGAAACTCACCAAACACTCACTCAGTTTTACTCAATATTCTTGTCTTTCAATCAAAAAAACCTTACTATTTAGTCTAGGATCAAGGAGAGACTGATAGCCTCATGGTAGGAGAACCAGAATGTTGCAAGGTTCAAATCCTAAGACTGACTGTGTATGCCTGGTTGTGCCCTTAGGCGAACAAAAAATGACTAATGTTTATCAAGTTTAATACCTAATACTTATCATCATAATCCTGGAAACTTTATTGCAGCAAAACAAAGACGTACATTATACAGTTGTAGGCAAAACTTTGAACTCTCTCATTTAAATGACACATTTTGTTGAAAAAAACATTTTGTTGAAAAAAACAGCATTTATTATTTATTTATTTTTTTGCTGCAAATAAAGAGTAAATGTGTATTGAAATGTGCGTAGTGTGTAGTACAAGAACATAGAGTCCCACTTTATTTGGAAAGCGCCTAAAGGATCGCCTACAGATGTTCAAATAATAAACAAACTCTGTGGAAGGGTTGGGGTTAGGTTTTAGGTTGAGGTTAAGGTTAGGGACAGGGCCAGAGTTAGGATTAGGGAAAATGGTGAGTTTAATGCAAGCTAAGCGTCAAAAAAGCATTTATGGTGGGCAATTGAAATAAGGTGTTACTGAAAAGAGTGTATAGTGAATGAACTGAGCTACAGAACACAGTGGAATATGAGCAAGTGAATTTGACTGTACATTTGACTGTCTGTGTGTATGTTTGAGGGTTTGGAAGAGAAGAGTAAAATCACTGGAGTGACGGTATGGAAGAAATGAGTGGTGTGGGTGGTGTGTGACTTTCAGCTCTGATCCACCCTGATTCCTGCTGTCTGTTTGTCTGTGTGTGTGTGTGTGTGTGTGTGTGTGTGTGT
>JAILXH010270298.1:7573-18897 GCA_023558415.1 Piaractus mesopotamicus | reverse complement strand
TTCTTCATCTTTTTCTCTACTGAAGTTTCTTAAATTGTAGCCTTGGTAAGACCTCGGCTCACTGGAAAAAAAAAAAATCTGGCCTTCTGTAGTGCAGCTACAAGGAATAAACACAAAGAAAGCACGAAGCAATGAACGCTCAGAGAGGAACTGTGTAAAGCGCGCCCTCAGCAATCGGACGCCAAACTGGTACACAAATTGGATGAGACGAGGAACTTTTAAGCGAGGGTATATGAACCCATCCCTCGGCCTTTTATGTAACACGCTTCCCTCTGGACTGGAATAATTAAACGCAGAAGGAGAAGAGATCCAGCATGTCGGAGAACCAAGGGCAGGTCACTCTATGAGGAGAAGCGAGCCAACGTAGAAGCAATATGGCACGAGTATGAGATTTCTCCTCGTGGCACTGATTGGAGGCAGAGTTGTGAAGTCTCTGCAAGTGTTGTTTACAAGCAGGCATAGATTGAATCATAGACAAGAGGATAAATTCTGCAAAATAATGCGTTTATGATTAATTTCAGGGTGACACAACACCTTTTTCAGTCTAGGTGATCTTTTTCCAAGAAGTCAGTAATAAAAACCAATGCTGCACTCTTAAAGGTGCCAAACTGGAGTTCACTGGAGTTTGGCCATTGAAGTAACACTTTTGCTTTCGTAGATAACATTTCAATGGAGGCATCTTTAAAAACTCAAGTGAAACCCCTCAATTGAAAAGTTCTTTAGGGCGCAAAGTGGCCCTCAGGGATCCCGGACAATCCACTTTTTTTGACCGATCCCAACTCTCAAAACATTGAGCAAAAGTGGCTCTTCCATGGCATCACTCCAAAGAACCCTTTTTGGCAGGATGTGTCATCAAAAAGAAGAGCACTTGACATAATAATTAGTAAAAGCAGTGAAAATAGTTCTCCAATGTTTAATGACTTTCTAAATCGTCAGTTGTGTGCAAAGAGCACTTCTGTCAGGCAGGTCTGCAAGAAATATGAGGTCATTTTGATTGTAATTAGGCCTTGTTTAGCCAGTGGTACAACAAAGTTAAAGCCAACTGGATTTAGCATAGCCTAGCATACTTTTCTTATGAAGCTAACCATAGATCTGTCATAGATCAAATCATACGCCATCACTTATGTTGAAATCCAAATAGTAATGCTAAATATCAATACATGGTAGTCATATGTTACACACAACACATCAAATGTTGGTATACTTTTCAGCTTCAGCTTGCTGGAGTTCATTCCACAGGTTAGTGGAAAGTGAGTTTGAATTACACGAAGTCTACCGCAGTGCTTAAAACAGGCTACCAACATTTACTAACAAGTTAAACCACAAATGTGATAGAAAATAAAGCAGAATCCCTAAAATTAATGGGAAAAAAAACACTTCCTATTAATGAACTACAGTGTATAGTGTTAATTTCTTGTTATCAGTTGTAGAATCACACTGGTTGAATGCTTTAGTGCAAAGCAGCTTTTGGGAGTCTCAAATTTTAAGAGGCAGCCTTCTTAGTATGCAATGGTTAGGTGATTTCATGAGGATGACAAGAAAATTTACATTGCTGTGAATGTACATTGATGCCATATCTGGCACCATTTGAAATGAGCATCAAGTTTCAAGGAAGTGAATTGTGTTTAATTGAAAATCAGTTGTAGTCAGTCCGAACATATGTAGACATTGATACGGAAATGTAATTACTTTCCCATAAAATTGCCTTTCACACATTTTCACATTCAAAAAAATATAATATTCAGTAGAATATTCAGTAGAACATTTGAAACATAGAGCATTTGATGTCCAACTGTCATGTATACAACTACGCATATTCTATAGACGAGAAGCATCCATGCTATACAGACATCACACTTGGAAGCACATCGACCAGGAACAAACTTGTGCTGATAATCCAAAGCTGTGAGTTTGGGATGACTTTTGAATGTAGTTGGGTGATATCCTCTTAATTAAGACGGTCTCTGGAATATGACAACCACAGCATTTTCATTTCCCCTTAAAGCTACAATCATTTTGTTTATAGCAAGAGATCAAATGAGCTCCTCAATTAATCATTGCCACTGGATCTGCTATGAGAAACATGAAGAACTTTGTGTCTACAGCAGCATGGATGGCTGGTGGGGGGAAAACAAGAGAATCATGAATGCTGTATAAAAAAAATAGGCAAATTCACTCACAAGAGTAGAGAAAACCCTCTGATGTTATTAGAGAGAGAGAATGAGCTAAAAAAAGGATTCCAAAAATGTGCTTACTGTACATTTAACCCTCAGAAGGTGCCGTTCTGGCTGGCAATAACAAAAGCATGTTGTAATTTTATCAGTTTTTTTCAGTTCATTGAATCAGCCAAAGACTTTCTGTGGGAAGTGCAGATTCTTAACTTTCAATCAATACCGCATTTGTGTTGGTAAGCAGAAGAGGACGTATTTTATAATCATCTGAGTTTGATGAGAAGTTATTGTTGTGTGAAAACAAAAATAATCCTTCACTTTTTTTTTTGCCATCCTCTTTTTTTTTCTTTGTTTGACATTGGAAAAAAAAATGGAAAAAAAGTTGGAAGTGCAGAATCTGTTGATAAAGAATGTAGACATAAATGAAAATAGCTCATTGTGTAACTAGCTGTGTAATTGGATCTATAATTAGATTGTTACATTTGTTATGATTTATTACAGAAAAAGGGCAATAATGTAATAAAACCTATGGTATGGTGTTTTTTTCTTTATATTCCATTTAGGATTGATGTACAACAGTCAGAGACTAACCTTTCATTTTTTCAAGAGATATTCGAGGGTCATAATATAAGATAATAAGTCAAAGAAAAAAATAAGTAAAAACACAGTAAACCTAGATTGTGATGAGCAGCAAATGCAACCATCTTCTAAGACTAATATTCCTGCGGATTTCTTTTGGAAAACTGGAAGCACGTCTACTAAAAAGGAGTGGAACAGAAGGCAAAGGGTCGACACAAAAAAACTGACATAATTACTTGTTGAGGTTTCTGTGTAATTTTCTATCTTCTGGTTTTTTTTTCCTGACTCTACTGTAAAATCCATTATCGCGATCAGACTTCTCTAAATGACAGTGTAAATAATAACAATACCGCAATGTCCTGACTATTTGAACATTTTCAGTTGCTTCTGAGACTGCATTAGCCTCCATCCTGTGCTAGAGCATTTTCATCACCGACCAGGTAGCCATGACACTGTCCATTACAAAGGCTAATGTGACCATTAGGGGGGCTGAGGGAGTCTGGATGCCACACACAATCGAGAGCAAACAGCAAGCGATGAGAAACATACAGTGTGGGCGTATGCAGATGTTGTCCTTTCTCTCAGTAATGAAATGCGGCTCTTATGAACACAATTGTGGTCCAAACTTGCCCCAGGACCATTAATTTTACATTAGCTGACATTTGTATTCATTTTTTCCTAAGCTGTTTGATGGCATTCTGTGGGCAGTGGAATAATCCAGCTCAAATTACTGCAGCTGACTGACCTATTGCATACGATACCCTGCTCGAGTGACAAGGGACATTAGTCGATATACGTCAAGCTAGGCCTAAAGGATTCTGAGTCGATGGCTTTCAGCAGGTGCTCTCACACATAATTCCTTAACTGTTTTTGTCTTTTTAAACTGTATTGAATTGCTGCCGTGCAAAGAGCTTAATTGTCTTGGTCAGATTATGCAAGCTCTTGAAACTGCAGCAATTAGTTCATAGAGGTTGTTCATGTCACATTGTAATGTTTCATTTACAGTGACAGCACAGCATATAATCACATTTACATCATTATCTTCTTATGCCAAATGTTGCCAAGGCATGTTTGGTGTCTAAATTGTTCTGTAGCTTTCCACTGGAGTTGCAAGGCTAATGTAGCTAACAATTAAAGAAGATTTTATACATCCAATTAGCATCATGCCAACTGCATAAAATCATCAGACAAACTGTGTTGAGTTGTCAAATAGTCTTGCTTATGTGGATTCTAGCAATGTTTGACACAGTTATCTATAGAAAATGGAGAAAATTGGACTACCAGCTGATTTTTGCTGTTTTTGTAAGAGTATGTAATACATTGTTAGAAAGCACATAATCAAGTCAGCACATAGCTTTTGAGGTAACAAGCATTGAGGCAAGGGTGCTTCAGACATGCAGTTTGCATGGTACTAACTGGCAATATGTAAGCTTCCATTGCTTGTTACACTGTATGGCCAAATGTTTGTGGACAACTGACCATCACACCTGTATGAGCTTGTTGTACATCCTATTCCAAAACCATAGGCATAAGTATAACGTGCCTCAGACTGCCAAAAAGTAGTGATTTTAAACCTGTGTGCAGCTGCTCGGCCGTGGAAACCCATTTTATGAAGATCCGCACTCACAGTTCTTGTGCTGATGTTGTCTCTGGAGGCAGTTTGGAACTCTGCAGTGAGTGATGCAGTGGAGGATAGGCATGTACCACGGAGTGATCCTCCATGCAAACTCACAGAGAGGAACTGCCGAGAGCTAAAGCGTGTAGCATGTAAAAATGGCACTTAAGCAGGCAGAAAAATGCCATGTAGCATGTTTAAAAATGGCCTTTACAGTTGACTGGGCAGATCTAACAGGGCAGAACTGATTGTGGCACAGATGGCATTGCTTGACAGTGCCATGTTTAAAGTCACTCCTCAGTATGACTCATTCTACTGCCAGTGTTTGTCTATGGAGAATGCGTGGCTATGTGCTTGATTTTATACACCTGTTAGCAATGGGTGTTGTTGACACACCTGAGCTCAATAATTAGGGGGGTTGTCTACATACTTTTGCTACTACTACCACTTATAATAAAAATAGTAATAATAATAATAATAATAACAATCATTATCATTATTGTAATCATCAACATATAGTACACCAAACTTCATATACCAAAACATGTCTTGGCTGACTGTCTACATTTCTGGTATATGGAAAATCGTGTGATATTTTTAGCAAATTATTGCTTTGAGATGATCTGACAAAATTATTTTTTTTTAATTTACATATACACAGTGTACGGGTGTACCTAGGCAGGAAAAGCTCCAATGCCGCAGCCCCTTGCATACTGATTCCACCAACAGCATCCTACTGAGGCAGTTCCTCTGGAAATGGGCCCAAAATGAAAGACATTGAGGCCCACTGGTCAGATCCTGTGCCAAGTGTTGCTGTCCACGTCCAGAGAGAATACTAATTAGCCTTTTTTGCTGCTAACAGTGAAAAGGAGAATCCAAGTCGAAGTACTGATATCGGACATGGCCTATCAAAGCCTTGGCTGAAAACATTTCTTTAATAGCCTGTCTCTGTTGTAGAAACAGAGTCAAGAGCCTAGAGAGGCCATTTTCGCTCTACCAAATGGAAATACTGCGCGTTTGTTTTGATAACCTTGTAAAGTTGAGGCCAAAATGTACCTTCTTCTGCCTTTCAATCTGCTATTTTACTTTAATAACTTAATGTCTAAATGCTGTTGTTTCATTTATTTTAATATGTAAAGAATGACAAAGTTGGGTGCTTAATTTTTTTCAAGAAAACACATGAATAGGAATAAACGTCACAATTCAGTTTCTCTTTATTGTTCCTCTGAGGAAATAAATCAATAGTAAGCCCTTACTGAATTCTGAATTCTGTTTTATCTAATCACAGTGCATGTAACAATAAAGGCAGCATAGTGCTTCTTTTATACCATGATAAAAACACTGTAGCACACTGTAAGCTCCAGTTCCACAAACTGATACATTCTACTGTGACGTGCACCAGCTACTCTGAGTGCAGATTTTAGCAAGTTAATATCTCTGAATATATCACCAGTGGGACATTAGATAAGGAGTCATCTGTTGACATGTTCATGCTCCACCCACAAATGTGTTCTTTCATAGTAACAGTTGCAAAGTTGGACGAATGTCAGCATGAACTCTATTCTATCCAATGAGAAAAGGTTGCACGTAACTTCAAAACATGCAAATTATTCCATGTAGGGCACTCCAGTGTTTGTTTAGAGTAGCCAAATAATGTGGACTTTCCAGTTTAATATAATAGTCATAATCATGGGCTATGTTGCTGTAGCTAATCGAAACATGGCAGGTTGTGTTCATGTTAAGGTTCACAAAAAACTACATGTGATCTATCCTAACCGATCCTACCAGTGCGACCTTTTATAAATATACAAAATAAACATCATTTGAAATTTATAATATGCTATTATTGTAGGTCTCTTGACAAAAGGTGCCAGTGTATGTTTACGCTATTTATTTTTCTTTGACAATCATTATTATCTATCAAGACACAATGAATAGAACCCAGCAGTGGCGTAGATGGTGTTTGTGCTGTCAGTAGTCCTACATTATGCAACTGTTCTCTACAGATACATCTAATGAGAGACTATTGACCTTTTCTTTCCTCTCATATGAAAAAGTAGGCAAGCTAAAAACAAATATTGGGATTTGGGCACAGTACACATGAAAAGCTTGGCACAGAAATGTCATTTTCACCCATCCTCACTGCACCGGAGGATCAGCGTCTTCCCATGCAGAATAAAATGTTTGCCGGTTTAAAACGTTTATTCTAGGATCTTTTGTTTTGAGTGATCGCAAATGCTCACAAAGGATGAGCATGTAAAAACACTAAAATTTTCCATCGGAATTCTCACTGGAATCCTGCTTGTCCAATCTTAGGACAGTTGCTACAAAAGAAGGCATCTGTGGGCTGAGCATGGTCAGGTTGACTGACCTTAAACTTTTGCTGGAATTCCAGCCATTTGTTGGCTTGAGCTTCAACACACAGTTCAGAAAGAAGAACGCTAAGCAGGCTAAGCTAGTGACGCAGAGACATATTAAATACCATATAATTCATTCTCACCCGCACTCAGCTAAGTACCATCTCTCGGAATGTGAGATCTCCTTTGGTTCCCTTTCAGCAGGCTCAGCCATTATGTCTAATGATACTCGATGCATATTTTCCATTTCCTGTTCTTGTCATCCTGTCTATTTTTTATTTTTTTTCTGTGAAGAACCTATATCTTAAAAGCGCATTCCCTCGGCATTTCATGCTTGGGAAACATCACATCGTCGGCGTCCCTCTGGCTGATGTGTTCCTGTCTCACGCTACTTTCACACATGGAAGTAAATTGCTATTTGATTGCCATCTTTATTACACCTTCCCCCACATTGCCCCCCCCTTCCCGAAACCCACAGCGACTCCTAGCCGAATTTTAACTCAGCACAGCGAGAGTGCGTCACCACAATAGGGAGCAGACCCATCTCGATGAGGTCTCTGCTACAATTAATGAAGGGGGCAAATTATACATTTATTCAGAGCTCATTAGATGTGAACCCCCTGAGGAGCCACATTCTGCTCTCCAAAAGGTTTCCCACGGGAGCACTCGTTTTGTTTGGGATGCATAACAAACCTGGAATTAAACGCTGCCAGAATCCTCTTGAAGTGCCCAAGTTGGTTTCTGCTTAATGCCAAATGTAAATATCTGAGTGGCAGAGGTTTTACATGGTTTTAACCAAAGTAACTACTTAAAGTGTGTTAGCATGCTTATGGGAAATTTGGTATTTTGGTCACATGATTTTTAACATAACAAAATCATGGTGTCAAAGTGAATGTGTTAAAATGATTAGTGCTACAATTTTTTAAAAGTGCTCAATGCATTTTCAAATCATCTGTAGTTCCACCCTTTAGACCAGGCATGTCAAACTGGGGACCTTCCGGGCCAAAGTGCTGCAGAGATTAGTGTTTACCATCATCTAACACTCTGAATTCAGTTCATGAAGGCCTTGCTAATTAGCTGATCAGCTGGATCAGGTGTGTTTAATGAGGCAGTGTGCTAAAGTCTGCAGTGTCGTGGCCTGCGAGAATTCGAGCCTGACACGTGCTGTAGACCACCTGCTCGCGTGCCGTATGCTGCTGTGACTGACTCTGTGATTGTAGCCCTCTCGTTCAAATATAGCTTTATAAAGAAACTTGTTTTGATGGGTCTCTTGAAAAACACAAAGTTATTTTCTGCCACTTCAGTGGTGTGAATTTGTTTATCACTGAAGCACACTGAGTCTGAAGTATCGGCAATAATGGCAGTAATTTGGCAGACTACGATGGACAGTGCCCACAGAAGAACTATGGATAAATTAATGAGCAGCAAACTAGCAAAAGCAACAGCAAAGCAGAAAGCTACAGTACTTCCCAAAAGCTTACGCTGTAACGTGAATCCACAAGCTGTATGAACAAGTTGGGCCATTGACTATATATGATACATATAACAATGTCGCTCTCACTGGATGTCAGTGACGAAAATTGGAAACTGAGTTCACTTATTTCGGCTGCTCATATGCCCATAACGAAATGCATTGCTTTTTACATGAAAAAAAAACAACTTTTTTTACTGTTAGATTTGGCCAAAAAACAATGAATCAAGATTCATTGCACAGAGAAATGTAATTAGTTGTGAATGTATCTAAATAGCAGTAAACATGTTTGATTTGGTAAGTGAGCACTTGCATCATCAGCCTGCGTCAGTATTCACCAGTCGCATAAACAAACCAGCATTGGCTGCTGGAGCAAGACTGTAACCTTCTGAAAAGTGCTGAAACAACCACAACACTTACCAACACTTACTTCTCAGTGTTGTTGCTATATGATGAACAGCAGGTAATTTTTGATTTGTGCTGACATTTTTACAGCAGTGTTTCTCCAGTGAAGTCTAAAGTTTAAAGTTTTGTCATTTGTACACTTAGTTGATGTAGTGATTTACTATGTTGACTAGAAATGCCCTCAAAAACACGCCAGAATTCTGCTTTACAATTCTGACACTAACAGACAAAATAGCTGACGTATGTAACAGAGTCCTAAAGTTGAGATTGGTGTGTCATAACAACCTTAGACGTCGAGTTCTAGCAGTAAACATGTCTGTTCTTTGGAGGAAAACTTTTTTCTTTTTTTCTTTCTTTTTTTCCCCCATATGCTACAGGGGGCTAGATTTCATCTCACCATTTTGTTTCATTTTGATGCTTGATTACACGGAACACGCATGCTGTGTATACATAGCATGTGATGAACTCGCTTCAGGAAGCAGTTTGAAGATGATGTCTAAGCATGTTTAGCACTGTGTAACAGCGCACTGTTTTTCTTTGAGTGAAACAGTATCAGCATGTCTGTTTCCCACACAGAGGTTGTAGTGTGCGGTGCGCTAGCTTTATTTAAAGGTCAAGAAACCAGAGTGCCCAAAACCAGCGTTTCCACTTTCACTGAAATCAACCGATCTGCACGGAGAAAATAAAACAGATGAGCCAGCCCACTGACTCAGAAAAGGTGAGACACCCTCCATGCTCCAGAATAAATCACTTCTCTCCTACAATATGGATTTTATTGGGCCCCGGAAAGGAAAAAAAGCAGGGACTTTGAGAATCATTAATGGAGGAAATTTAAAAGGGCTGCCATGTCAAATACCCTCCAGAACAGTAATTGAGAAGCAATATGTCTGCATCAATTCTGAGGCTGAGACCATTGCAGCTACAAAGATGTGGACATTTATGAAAAAAAAAATGTCTATGATAGATTGCAGAAGACAAAAAGAAGCATAAACCTACACTTGAATTGAATTCTGCAATAATGCACCAAGTTAGTAAAACTATTGTGGTGTTCATGGAATAATCTTTGACCGTTATGTTGCCTGGCAACGTGAGAAGCCCACTGTTAATGAACTACATTGCTCTTATTCGTAATTATCATTAATAACAATCCAAATAAGCCATTCAACGTGGTCTATTTTATCAATTTACATTTTGTTGCCACTTAAAGCCATGAATCAAAAGTGGTTTTACCTTGTTTAAGGGGGGTTTAGGCACAACACTGTAAAATCAATGGAACACATAGCCCTTTGTGGCTTTTTGCTTAAATAAATCACTAAATACATCACTATGGATACTGCAAGAACACCAAGAGCATTACCCAGAATCCTCACAAAACAGTATTTTTCTGCTACTCAGAAACAAAAAGTGGAAGTAGTCAATGTTTGCATATTATTGCTCATATCTGTCCATTTCGAGTATTCCACTCTGCTGCCAAGAAGATGCCCGGGCCTAACTAACTCTGGCATGGCTGCATTGGCCCCTAGTCCACTGGCTGCAGGCCAAGTCCTCCTCATCTATGATCAGCAGCTCTAAGCTGACCACACAGGAATATTTTTCCTGAAACTGTCATCTTTGTGCTGGTCTCACACCAGCAGTTCCAGAACATCTTACGCAAATCCTGACCTCAACCATAATGAGAAAACAACAAAAAACCTGATCAGTGTAGAAAAGCACCTTCTAGATGGAGTAGAATGGAAATATAGGGAGAATCTTGCATGTCAAGTCCCCTCTCTACTGTTCTACTTGAAGATATTCAAGCCACTTCCATTTTCATGCAATATACATCAAAGATCAAGCATTCTAGGTACTCAAGCTACAAAAGTGAAAACACTGAGCCATATACAGTCACGCTGTCCAAAACAGAATTTGGGCTATTGTGACATTGTATCTGTTTCATTTGGTACAGTTGGTTTCACACTGCATTGTACAACTGGTTGCTTGATGGACAGAAATTTGGCTGGGATACAAGCACTATGGTACTTTCAAATTAGAGCCAGGGATGACCACTTTTAACTCATCGCTGTAAAAAATCCAGATATATCCCTAACTTATATTCTTGATATGAATATATTATCCTATCCCTACTTTGTATGAAACTAGAGATGCTTAACATGCATGAATCACAATTAAAGTGATAAAAGTAAATCTTACTTGATCTCTACGTCTTTATAATAGAATGGCTTGGTAAAATTTGCATGGAAGCCACCAGGTCACTGATTCTTGGCCAAAAATATGTTTTTGTGCCAAATCAAGTGCATTGCTCAAATAAAGTCAAAAAAAGAAAAAGAAAAAAACAGATTATGCTCTGATGATTAATTGTCTCGTTTGGTCAGGACCTCAAAACAATGCATTCCCACCAGCAGCAAAGTAAATCAAGGTTCACTTGGAAGCGAATCGAGACCTGCAATTATTGGTGGACCACAGTCCATTTGTTTACTGCGCATCCAAGTACGAGTGGAGTGATCACACCTGTCAAAATTAGCTAAAGAACAAGATTGGTTCACACTAAACAGGGTAGGTGTGAAAGTGCCCTAAGAATCATGAAGTGAAAGTCGAGCCATTTTTCCACAAATCTGGGCTATAAACTATAAACAGATGGTGTCTCTTCAGTGATCTGCTCTGTAAAAATTGTTTTTTATAAAATAATACAAAGAGCGTCTATGATTGTAAATTGTAAGCATATAGCA
>JAILXH010270274.1:0-16995 GCA_023558415.1 Piaractus mesopotamicus | reverse complement strand
TCTCTCTCTCTCTCTCTCTCTCTCTCTCTCTGATTCCTCAGCAGGAGCCTCCCCCTCCAGAGCAGAATTGTTTCCAGGTGGGTATGAAGCTGGAGGCAGTAGACAGGAAGAACCCACACTTCATCTGCCCTGCCACAGTAGGGGCGCTGCGAGGTGTGGAGGTGCTGGTCACCTTTGACGGGTGGAGAGGCGCGTTCGACTACTACTGCCGCTACGACTCCAGAGACATCTTTCCTGTGGGCTGGTGCGCACTTACTGGAGACAATCTGCAGCCGCCCGGCACTAAAGGTTTCTGTCTCTATTGGTCTGTTTCTATGTAAATTCCCACCTTATGAGCTCAAGGTGCTTTTGTCGGCATTCGGACACAGAGCAGCATGATGCTGAAAAGGGCAACTGGACGAAAGTGTCAGTAAAAATACAGGATGTTGAAGTAAAGCTGGTTGATGTCAAAGTATAAGGTTGATTGGCCCATGTGAGTAAACAGCAGCAAGCCAGATTATTTTCTGCCACTGGAAGATGTGTCTATAAGGTAGTAATTACTAAAGAAATTAGTTCTAGTTTATATGTAGTAGTGGTTTACTGGTCAGACACAAGAGCCAAATGTGAAATTTGATTGGATGAGATAAGAGTAGGTTAAAAATATTCAGCTGGAGATGGATGCTGTAAAAAGAATTGACCCAGTTACAGGACTAAACTTTAGTGAATATGAAAGATGAGTAAAAGGGATACAGGATCAGGAACACATGTGCCTGAGTTTCCAGTGAGTGGAGTGACAGAAGAAGTGAAAGAGAGGGATTTTTGCAGGCGTGTTTGCTTTATGAGCTCTTGGCACCTGCCCAGCTGGCACTGAAGCCCTTATTTAACGCTTAGTACCCAGCAGTGGCCTCACATTGGCACCTGTTCCCAGGGGCTTCCCAGACACTGAGAGAATGAAGAGAACGAAAGAAAGAGCGAGTCAGAGGGTTACAGTCATGTAAGAGGAGGGAGGAAAAGAGAAAAGGAGTGGCGCAACTCTAAGGGTGGGACTGTGGATGAGAGGGTGAAAGAGAGGCCATGGGGCCATCAAGTTTCATCAAGGAGCGAGGAAGAAAGGAGGAGAGAGACTTTATTAGGCTCACGTGAAGTAAACAGTGAGACTAGGACCTCACATTATTCTGGAAGGCTGTGGACCTAGTTGTGGTAAGCTGTGTGCTGATTTTGTTATATTGAAGAGACACACTGAACAGTGCAGTAGTGTAGGTTTAATTAAAGCAGCTTGGAACAGGGAACCAGAACTTAATACGCATTTTCTATCACAGTGCTTTATGTTTTTCAAGTCTTAAGAGAAAGTGTTGTTATTTGTCTTTTCCAGTAAAGTATTTTGGAATTAAGCCTGTCACAATCATGAAATTTTAGCTTCCAATTAACTGACATATAAGCACTGTGATTAACTATTTCAGTATCTTTTACAAGTACAAGCCTGGGCAGATTGGTTGGTTAACTGTCTTGCTTTCTAGCTGTCGATACTTGGCTCCCAAATGAAGACGAACAGGTCAAGCTCAAATAAACAAACATCGCTCACTGTTAAATGTTCACCAAGTCAGAAGTTAGAACTTTTGTTGTTTTCTTAAGACCCATAATTAGTCTTGAGAAATCTGTTTTCTGCTATCTCTTACTTACATGTAGTTGACCCAGCCTAACTGTTGAAACTTATTCAGTTAAATTCTGTGTGTTCTGATGTAAGCATAGGATTGGGAAAGCTCAGAAGTGTGTAAAACAGCTGCAGTCAGATTGAATAATTGTGCTGAGGCAATTATGTAATAGTTTTGACAGGTATATTTGGGATCTTTGAAAGAATATGCATTTTTAGGCCTATTTTGTTATTGTTTTTTGCCTTCTTTGTAAACTCCATTAATCTTTAAAATAATTGGTAGATTACTTGATTACTAATATAATTGATAGTGACAGCTCTAGTGTATTTGTACCTCTCAACTCAAGCATGGATTTTGTAGTAAATCCTCCAGTCATAAAACTGACTAGTGATTAGTCAAACGCTACTCTGTGTATTGTTTGTGTTCTGGATGATCACACAGACCTCAAACCTTTACACTTGTGTGCTCAGCATAAGCAGCATATGCAAATTGTGCATGTGAGTGAAGGGGCCCCTTGAGAGGTATAGGTAGTGGAGTAAGAGAATAAGCAGTTGAAAGAACCTGTATTTTACCAGCTGTTGGAAAAGCTATGCTTTTATTGCTTTGTGTCCCTGCATTGGAACATAGTTGCCACACTGCTGGTGTGTGTTAATCTCTTTCAGGACTACAGGCCAAAATCAAAAACATGCAGGCCATCACCTTCTCCTGGTTTTGTTTTGCTGGGTTTTTAATGAGTACATCGAAACTAAGGGCAGGAAGGAAGTGTGTAGAGCCTGTAACACCCCAATCATGCACTCACACTTGCACATACACACCAGCTTTAGGTCAGGCCATCTTGCAGACGGTCTCTGTGTGTGTGTCTCTGTGGCTCTTGAGCCGGGCTGTGTGTGAAAATCTCCGGTGCTCCTTAGCTTGTTGTGAACTGCAGAACTGGCTGCCTGTACAGGTGCGTAAAACTCTGAAAGGTGTGTATGCTTGCGTTTGTTTGAAGCAGAGGCAGGATGAGAGAACTCTCTAAAAAGCTGTATTTTAGACCTAGATGTTTTTCTTTTCGCTGTTACTTGTGTTTATGAATTTCCCAGTTTTTTTTCCATATTGCACAAAAGCTCACTATTCAGTTCTTGTTTAGTATTCAGTATTAGGCTCTTCTACATTGTTTTGTTTAGGCCTAGTAGCCTTGCTTTGTAAATAGTTCTTCCTCTTTTATCTTTCTGTCTCTGTCTCTCTCTCTCTGTCTCTGTCTCTGTCTCTCTCTCTCTCTCTCAAACTCATTCACCCTGAGCTAAAGGAGCCACTGGTAGCAGGAATGTGTAACACAACTCGTGTCTTTGTTCACCGGCTCAAAGCAAAATGGGTCACCATGGCTCTGAAAACAAAAGCCTTGCGGCACTGTTGTCTGCAGCATGTTTGTTATGGCCATGGCTGTGATGTTTGTCTTACTACTGAGTTTGGTTCTGAAGTGTCTCACTATTGCCTCAGCAGTGAAGGTACAATTTAAACAAGGATGCATCAATTTTTCAAAGCCAGCACTGTTTAAATGACTGAATCCTGAGATCCTACCCATACCAGCTTCACACTTATCTCTTTTTTTAGAACTGGACACATTCAAGGGGGTCTGTATCAACTTGATATGCTGTTTTCTTGTCTATCTAAAAGCTTGAAGTATGCTGGAGTTTACTTTGTGCAGCAGCCAAATGGGGAAGACCCATCTAACAGATCTGAATAAAATGACATTAATAACATTGTATTCTAGCACTCATCAGGTTGCAGTCATTGATAACATCTAGTCATTCCATTCGTCTTACTCTAGTTCTTCTCTTCGTCTCTGTTGTCAGTGGGGTTACCGAAGCAGCTGGGTGCTCTAAGCGCCCTGCCTGACAGTGGTGTGGAGGGCACAGGCATGCCCCCCACGCCTGCCAGGGCTCCAGCCCAGAAGGGACGGAAGCCTGGGCGCAGGAAAGGCAAGTTAACCAGCCTTTGGAACCAGAAAGGCGCCACAGCTACTGTCGAGCTCCAGGCTGACCAGTCTGGAAAAGTACTGGGACCAGTCAAAATCCCCAAGAAGAGAGGCCCTAAGCCTGGGAACAAGGTACACCATGGACAAGAGTATTCATTGGGTAGACTTTTAGTGGTCTCCCACAAAAACATGCATGCTTTAAGCTTTAATCTTCATTGTTTGTCTCAGATCTGCCTGTTATGTCTGAGCAATCTCTTTTTGTATTTGTATTTATGTGTGTGTTTGTGCTGTAGCTGAGCTGGGCTAAGCGGGCTGTGTGGTTGGAAGGAGCGATGGCAGGTCCTGGTAGACCCCGAAGCCGACTACCAGCCAGCTGGGCTCAAAGACTACAGCAGGATGAGACAGAGCCCATGAAGGTCCCAAAAAAGAGAGGCCCTAAACCTGGCAGCAAGGTTTTTGACTTTTAGCTTTGGCTTTAATGCAGCATTTAACGATGTCACTTCATCCTGTGTCTTTCATCATTTGTGTTGTGGATGTTTAATTGTGAGATTGAATACTTGTTTAATGTAAATTGACTGTAATATATGTGCGTGTGCGTAATCATTTTCATAAAACAGAGGAAACCACGGGTGGTGCCCGACCCAGTGCCCATCTCTCCCACTAGCAGCACTCCAGAACCAGACACCAGCTCTGTGCCACTGGATAATGCCACCATCCCCAGTGCTGCCTTGCAGGCTCCAACAGGTACTGAAGGCAATTTTAGTCTCACCTGTTAAATCTAGGAATGGATATTATTTGAATGTTATTGATATTAGTATTGAATTGGTACTCTTTTATTACTTTAGTATGCAATCACACAACATCATTTAAATCTCTTTGCCAGTAGTGAGTCTTAGTATGTAAGCAAACACCTCTCTAGCTGTTCTATATGTGTGTGGTGACATGGTGCTGAACGCTGGCTGTGTATGTGCATTCCAGTATGTGTTTATCTGAATAAGCATGGGAAGATTGGTCCTCACTTGGACGCACGGCGGGTGCAGGCTCTGCCCGATCACTTTGGCCCTGGCCGGGCGTCCTCAGTGCTGCAGCAGTGTGTGCAGGCCTGTGTGGACTGTGCACTTAACCAAAGTACTGTCTTCAACTGCCTCAAACCAGGCCACGGGGGAGAGCTCATCTCAGGTCGGCACGTGCATACACTTGGTCTCCACCAGAACATTATTAGGTCCTCTGTGGTGTGTACGCCTATATAGCTCTTTTGAGCAAACAGAGAAATGCTAAGAAAAGTGTAGATTCTGAACTTTCAAGTGATACCACATTTGTGTATGTAAAAGAATAGATATTTTGTCTTTCTTTTTTGCCATGTTGTTGAAATGCAAAGGACTTGTATAATTTTCATTCCAACAAAGCAGGAGCACACACTGTCAGTTATTTGAAGGCTTAGAGCATTGCTGGATGGCCTTGCTGTTTGACCCTAACTTCTGCCCTTTTGCCCCGCAGCCCACTTTGACCAGCAGCAACACACACTGACTTTGCCAGCAGTGAACAGTGTGACTTACGTACTACGCTTCCTGGAGAAGCTCTGCCACAACCTGCACTGTGACCCTTTGTTCGGCAGCCAGCCTGTGCCTCTGGGAGGGGTACACTATGACAGCCACACCTACACAGGTCTTCTATCATATACACTCGTACACTCGCAACATTCACTTGTACACACACATAATATCTTCACTTAAACACTCTCCAGTCTTGTACAAAAAGTTAATACTAATAAAAGTAAAAACTCACTCCATTAACACATGCTCCACCCACCCCCTCTACTGAACTCATTTGGTGGCTTTCTGAAGATGATAGAGCATAGTGGATGATGGATGTTGCACCTGTATGATTGTATATTTATATGTGTTTGCCTCTCCCCTGTTTGTCAGAGAGGAGGGGTTTTGCAGAGTGTCTCAGTTCAGGACCGGGTCGAGGTACTAAAAGATTTCTTCAGGACTCATACAACAGCAGTCAGATGCCCCATAAAATGGCGAAAAGCCACCGCCTCTCCTCTGAAGGTACTCTACTAATTAGTTTGCATGATTGCCACTGAAGCTAGGTTTGTCAGTCTCTGGTAGCATGTGGATGTGTCTGCTGTTATTCTTGAATTTTCAATCCAGTGTATGTATAAAGTGTCTCAATTTTATCATGAGATATATTTTTTCTGTATGCGAACAGAGCCTTTTCTAGTGGAGAACGGAGGATCAGATCACTTGGAGAAAACTCCACTCTCCCCCACTAAGAATCTGGGTCTGCACCCTCACTCTCAGAGTAGTAGCTCCCCCAGCCGACTACACCGTCTGGGCTCTGCAGGTGTGTATACACATATACTGGCACAGACTTTTAGTAATTATCATAAAAAATTTAATTCATTTCAAACCACACAATTCACATATTATAAGACCACCACCACTGTTTTAGAAACACAAGCCTTCTTCAGCTGGGCATTAATGTCACATTCTGATTTCTCAGGTTTTATATTTTTTTTATTTTCCTTCGTTTTTGTTTATAGATAAAAAAAAGAAATGAACTGTTGTTTTCCTCTGTTTCTTTGGATGTCACACAATTATGTAGGCTTGCAAGAGCAATGCATTTTGCATACTGTTAGTGTTACTTTTGTATACAGTTACAATATTATGTGTTTAATGCCCTCTTGTAGTGTATAAAATACCTTCCACTGAAGATACTGTCCTTCCAGTAAATATTTTGTGATTGAGAGTGTTTTGTTTATTTTGCTACTAAACATAAATATGTAGATGGTTTATTGCACAAATAAGTGTTTGGGACTAACTGTTGTCTATACTCTGTGCAGGTTCAGAGCGTTTCCTGAACACCAGAGAGAGTCCTCGACCTAGTGGCCAGGACCCAAACCTGTGGACAGTGGAGGATGTCATGCAGTTCATCAGAGATGTAGACCCTCAGCTTGGCCCACATGCAGACCTATTCCGCAAACATGTACGTATAAGGATAATCCTGCACCTAACCCAAAGACATTTGAGAAGTGTGAAAAGGGTAGGAAAAGCCCAGAGCTTTCTCAGTTTGTATTTCCTTACAGTTTGAATGTGGTGGATTCTGACTTTGTGATGGTCTTTAATCGCTGTCTTTGGCATGTTTTAGGAGATTGACGGGAAGGCTCTCCTCTTGCTACGCAGTGACATGATGATGAAGTACATGGGCCTGAAGCTCGGTCCTGCCCTCAAGCTCACCTTCCATATCGACAGACTAAAACAGGGTCGCTGATCTCGAAGGGCTCCAGGGCCATTTCCCAAATCCCCACCCCCATCTACCCTTTTCAAGCACATGGCATACTGGCAAGATATGCCCAATGAAGCATACTGAAGCATATTGTAGCAGTGTAGCAGTCACCAGGCTTTCAGCCTGATCATTTCTGAATTTGTGTCCATTCATATTATTACCTACAGTTGTATGCAAATATTTGGGCACCTCAGACCAAATTACATATTTTGTTGAATTTTGAAGGGAAAAGTAGTGAGCAAAACATATGCAGCAAATATTTAAAATGTTAACATTCTTATATTTCATAAACTTAAAAAACAAAAAAAAACAAAACTTAAAATTAAAATGGTAATTGTGGCATGTGCAAAAGTTTGGACACTCTACTAAGTCAGTATTTAGTAGCACCCCCTTTTGCAGATATCACAGCTTGCAAACACCTTTGTAGGCAGCTAGGAGTCTTTATATTCCCTTTTTTTTTTGTTTTTACCCACTGTTCTTTGCTGAACTTTTCCAGTCCTGTGCCATCTTGAGCTGTCTTGCATGCAAAGCATGTTTATGATCTACCCTTAGATTCTCAATGATGTTCAAGTCAGGAGACTATGAGGGCCATTCCAAAGGCTTCTGTTTGCATTGCTGTAAGTCAGTCTTTGTGGATTTTGATCTTGTTGTAGAAGCCAGTCTCGTTTCAGCTTCAGTTCCTTGACTGACTGAGTCACAGTTGCTTCCAGAATTTTCTGATATTTTCTGAAATCCATTCTTCCATCTAGCTGTGCAGTGTTACTCGTGCCACTGGCTGCCACACAACAGCAAAGCATAAATAGACACAGCCCCATGCTCAACAGCTAGTAGGGTGTTCTTTACATCAAGTGCTGCACCTTCTTTCTCCAAAATGGCACGTTTCCAAAATGGCGTATCTAAATGCTGTCTTGCATATTTTAGACATGAAGTCACAGGTAAGATTTCCTTCTAATGTTTCTTCCATGCAGGTCATGTTTGTCCAAACAATGCTGCACAGTAAAATGGTTCAGTACCGCTCCACTCCCAAACCCCAACCCCTTTTGTTTGCCAGCATATGAGCAGTTCTATCTAAAAGTTTCCTTTGTCTTCCAGATCTCACTTTGACATCCACAGTTCCCCTTAACTGTCTTTTTTTTATGACATATTGGATAGTGTAAATTGCAAGCTGTAAGTGCCTTGGTGTCTTTTTATAGCCTTCCCTTGCTTTGTAAGAGCTTTTCAGATCCTCAGCCAGCTGCTTAGAGGAGCCCAAGGTTGTTGAGTGTTAGCACGAAGTTTGAGGAGTCAGAGAATTTATTTGCTCTGGGATCAGCTGACAGTTCCTAATGACACTACGTGACCTGTCTGACCATTCCTAATGAGTGAATAAGGCGTAATGAGTTAATTCAGGGCTCATACGGTCATGAAAATCTTGGAAAAGTCATGGAATATAGTAAGTGCTAGAAAAATCTTGGAATTTCCTGGACTTCTCCCTGATGCGGTTTGTCATCTCATCACATTTGGTGCACTGAAGAATCTAGATTGCAAAAAACATACCATGGGTAAAGCGCACAAAATTAAATTGTTCTTACCTGTCAAATATATCGCTAAAATTATTACTAAAACAGGAATTTATATGTCAATGTCACAGTATTTTGGTATAGATGATATATCATCCAGCATGCTGAATGTTTGGCATGAAAATTTAATGTCATGGAAAAGTCATGAAGAAGTCATCGAATTCTACTGTTTAAAAAGTGTATTAAGCCTGTTAATTAGGTTCTGAGAGTTTACAATGGAAAGGTTGTCCAAAGTTTTGAACATGCCAGAGCATATTATATAAAGTGAATATGCATTAACATTTGAAGGAAGAAAAATAAAATGGTTTGCTGCAGAGGTTATGTTTACTTTCCATTTCAAAAATCAATAGAATATGTAATTTGGCCTAGAGTGCTCAAACATTTGTATACATATGTACTTGTTCCTCCTTGTTCTTGTCTGTTTTGGTGCCACATGTAGCGCCCTTCTCCCCGGTCTCATGCTATGGTCAGCTGTCCCACGCACATTCCTCATTATGCTGTTCCATCCTGAATGTTCTGTATGTTCTTGTTTCTGCCAAGGTCTCGAGTTATGCAGGATCAGATCCGCGTGGACAGTATCTAGGCCTTTTTTGGGCCTCTGTTTTTAAGGCATATCTTTATTTTTATTGTGTATTTTACAGCCCCAGTCAACAAGGATTTTTTTCTATAAGGATCAGTTTTCTTTAATAAACTTGAACACTAGATCTTTCCCACCGGACTTTGGGATTGGTTCTGACTGATGTGTCCTTCAGAGACGCTTTTTCATGCTTAATACTGTACTTTATACATAACACCTAACTTGCAATTACTGCCATGTTAATGTGTCTTTTGTATTGTCTTGATGTTTACATGGTGTCTGTTATTTGTACTTTTTTAATTTTTTATACTATATTGTTAGAGTGTTATACTCAGTAAGGCTAAAAATAAAAAAATATAAAGTCTTCTAAAACGTGTAAAAGTTTGTTTTATTTTGTGCATCACTGAAAAACTGACTGAATAGAATAAGAACAGAGTATGATGAACGTGCATTGAATTTACTGCCAAAAATGTCACCCACACTTTCTACCAGCAAATCAACACAAGGGGGCAGCAAATTATTTTTATTGTCTTTCAGGGTCTCTGTGGGAGCCTGTTTAGAAATGTGCTGCAGTTATCAGGCACTTCTTACCTCTCATCCTCTGCAGTTTGGATACAGCATGGTAAATATCTTAATAGAGAATATTTTGGCTCCTGTAGGGGTAATGATCACTTTAGCTGTATGGCTCCACAGTCTTTTACCAAATACACACTTGTGTAACAACATTAATGCTTCACGGTAGCTGCAAAACAAACTTTTCTGTTTTAATCGTTGGACTTTCCTCTGCAAGCATTGCATCTGTCCTTCATACCTACCATTATAGTGCGTAATGCTAGCCTGATAACATTTCAATAAATATGTATTTCTAGATCAACGTTTTGATAGACTTTTCATGTAAACTGGTGTTGGTGTTGACAAGATAGGGCACATGGCCCTCACTTGCTGGCATACGCGCATGTAGCCTGCAAAGAGAGATGCAACATACTGTAAATCTTACCACATCCTCACAGCAAACAGGAAGGAACCTCTAAGAGATCAGTTAACTGACCTAACCCACAAAGCTTGTGTGTGTGTGTGTGTGTATGTGTGTGTGCTTTGTAGTAGTTTATGTGCATGGAAGTCACATGATTCACTTTCATCTTTCAGTAGTGGATGCATTGGGAAAGCCCTCTGACCAGAAATGTTTCACAGTATCCCAGCTCTGAATCTTGGCCATATTGGTACAAGGCCATATTGTATTACCGTCATATTTTTTTTAGATGTGATTAGCACATGACGAAGACTAACACTTAGTCAAGCCTGAACCAAAATCGAGACTTGTGGGAGTCATTCAAAATCTTCCAATGGAAATAATCAAAAGCAATAGGTCATCTGAATACATATTGTATCATCTAGTATCATGCACACATCTAAGCCAAAACTGTCCCAGTGCTTTGTACTGTTTGTGTAGTCCAGTAGTGTATTTAGGGCTGTTATGTATACTTGATTAAACTTGATTATTTTGAAAAGATAACAAAAAAAGTCCAAATTTATCTTCTTGATTGGCGATGATTAGTTGCCAGAGGTATGATGATTATACATATTTTATATTCTTCTACTGATCTTTTTTCAAATAAATAGACTGATTGACAAAAACGTACGCATTTTTGTCTACATTACTTATTACTAATATTGTTTCAGAAACACAAAGTCTTTTTTTTAATCTTTAAGAAAATAGTTTGTCATTTTACAATATAGTATTTTTGGAATCTTTAAAAAGCTGTGAATGGTTATAGCTATATGACTATGCATTTGCTATTGTGAAGTCCGTGTTTATTGTTTGAATAAGTACTTAGTTGTTAAAAGCATCAAAACAATGAGTAGATCCCTCTTGTCACTGGGGTGGTACCCTCAAGAGTACATCTCAGTACCTTTAGTCAGGGAACATAATTGTATCCAAGTTGTACTCCACACAGCCCATCTCGTCTCCAGGCTTTTTATTTTATTGCTCTGTTTTAAAACATTAGGTTATGAAAAGGTACAAATGCATACCTTTCCACTGGAAAAACTTATTTAAGGCACACAACTGGACCTTAAAACCACTGCTGTACCTCTGAGGGCACATTTACATTGTTTGTACCTTGACATACTGCTGCATTAGAAAGAGAAAAAAACAGCCATTTTTTGTCCTTTACCTGGCAGCAATAGTCCAAAGTGTATTTATTTTAATGACACCACCATTTCCATTGTCAGCTCCATTTCTGATGAACTCGGGGCTCAGTGGAGTCCAGCAGTGAGCAGCTAGATCCAGTGTCAATCAACCAATACAAGCTGTTCATTTGAGCGTCTCTAAACTCTGCCTGCACTGACTGCCGGCAGGTTCACCATGCAGAAAGGAATGGGGCTCATTTCTGCTGTGTAGAGCCTCTTCCATAAGCTCTGACAGCCCCGTTTCCCACATACAAGCCCTGATACATATCTCATCTCAACTTCCACAGATGGCCCTGTGAATGCTGGGGAGAAGTCGCCATGACGTTGCAGAAATGATGATGGAGCTACACGTCATATGTCAGCATGATAGTTATCTCCGACAGGTGATCTCAAACCCACTCAATCTGCTCTGCCTTAGCCTGCCAAAGTAGCGCTCGGGAGACATTTGGAGTGTGTGCTTCTCTGCTGACCTGGCTTGAATTCCTCCTGCTTACAGGACACATACAGTAAACGTCTCTGAGAACACAGCCCAGAGGCCAAGAGCTGACCGCACTCAGAGCTGGCTCTCTGCAGCCATGTGCGGGTCAGATTAAGCCACATAGGAGCTTAGAGCCAACCCCACAAAGACACAGTGGAGTGACGCGCACACATAAACAACAACAAACACAGTCACTCCTGCCTCCACCTGTTCTAGCTGGCCAGGCCAAGGGCTACGCTTCACACAGGAAAATGAATAATTTAGACATTGCCCTTAACATCAAAGGCCTGCAGCAATAAACGCATGAAGGGGGATTGCTAGTGAAGCAAGTCCCCACATGCAGCCTGTCTGTGTCATCACCTTCCTCCACAAGTTATGCTGGCTTAATAAAACATTTTTAATATAAATTAGCATATCATCGCTGTCCATAAAAAACAATGTATCTCCATTTCTGTAGATTTTTATTTTTCTAAATCATTTGAGGACAACAGCTGTCCTTTACACTGTGTAAACTTTCATGATGAATGGACCAATAGAAATGTTCCAAAATCACTTTTAATGAATTCTTGTTGCAGTCATTTACACTGAAAGTAAAGAATATTTTTGCCTTCTCCTATAAGCAGCTATATTCTATTAGTCAGTTTTAGCCACATATCCATACCCTTCATTTTTCTCGTATCTTATTTTTTCTCCAAACTTTTGACATTTGTGTAGTTTTCTGTACCAAAACCAGTCATAATTATTTAATATAATTCTTTTTACATGACAATTTCCAAACTCTCTTCATTCCTTAGCATTAAACAGGCTGTTACTCGACCTGTTACTGTACCTTTAAGAATGATAAGCAAGCTCTGTTCTGATTGGCTGCTCTTATGTAAAAAGCAATCAGGGCTGAAACACTCTTTATAACTTCAGCGTAAAAGAGCAGGGCTAAACTGCTGTAGGCTAAATAGGAAGATATGTTTAAATGTGTTTGTGACATTGCAGAAATGATTCCTTCAAAACAGGCTGTTTTTGCAGCTTAGTTTCCACATACATGGACTGTATGGACTGGAAAGTGAATGGCTTTTGAAACAAACAGTGTTTATATACTGCATCAAACTCTTATTTCAAAAAAGTGGGGGAAAGTCTGTTGTTCATGATACAGACTATTTTAACATAGTAAAGAAGAACCTTTAACCTTTAGTATCAGAGACAGTTTTTTTTTTTTTATTTGAATTGTTTGGATGATATGAAACAGAACATGTCACAGATACGCACAATTGACCAACAGAGTGACCACTGACGTACGCACTGTTGTCTCTCCTCTCTCTCATGGATGAACTTTATGCAAAAGAGCTGAGTGCCGACCAACCAGATTGTTGATGACTCATAGTCAAGCTGCACACACACATCCAAGATTATTACAATAACAAAATACAAACTCCACTCTACAACGAAGCACACATGGATCTTTGCTGTGCTCAAATATTTTAAAGTTCTGCTCTTTTGTAATATTTCTGTTGTTGCTTTTAGCAGTTGAAGTCAATAATACTAAAATGTGGGAGTGCTGCAGCCCCCTCAGCACCCCCACTTCCCGGATGCCTGACCAGGTTTATTCTGAGGAAAACGATAGCCACGTACTTGTGACAGTTCTTGGTAACAATGCCATACCTACACCCTTGTTGTGATGTTAGCGCTCATGGAGCAACTGAAAGAAAACTGTCACTATTTTAGGCAAAACCTGCTCTTCATACCGAGGAGTCCACTTTGATGAACATGATGTTGGAAAGTATACCAAATGTATTAGGAGGTTTTATGTTCAACAAACCTTTGAAGATATTCTTCATTAAAAAGTATTCTTCATATTAAACAGTAATCATAACAAATTTCACATTTCAAAAGCATGGCAAGATCTCCTCAGATGTTTGGTGAGCAGTACATGTATTATACACCAGATATGAAATATATTTTTATTAAAAGCATTTATATTGATTATGTTACTGCTCCTATTACTTTTACCAGTTACCAAAACATACACTGCCTGATGGAAAGGATGTTTTGCCAATATCAGGACCTGAACATATACATCAGCCATCAGCAGGCCAGTGATCCGTATGACTAAAGATGCGCTGTTGCACTCAGGCAAAAAGATCAGGAAGTGCGGATCATTCTAAGTCAATTGCTCATATCTATGCATGAACAGGGAATGGGGCACAGAAGTCACAGCCTTTTCCCAGTGCTGAACACATTTTCACAGCCAAAAGGTAGAGCATGTTGATGCATGTACCCAGTTCATGCCTGAACATGCATTTACAGCAAACACTTATCCATTATGTCAGTGCAAAGCTCTAAGGACAATTTTTAGTGTTAACGTTAAAAACTAGTTAAGTCTAAACCAGACTGAGACTCGTTGGATGTAATTGAATTCTCCCAGTCAAGAGAAATGGGGAATTTTTCTGAATACATAACATTGCATTTAGTATGTTTAGGCTACAGATATCCCAGTGATGCGTTCAGTGTATTTAAGACTGTCACATTAATCTCTGTGACTGTTATGCTGGGGTCTGGGATAGACTAGAAATGTCTGAAGAATGCAAAGCCTCCCTTGAAGATATGATCTCAGTTTTGTAAGACAAGGGAGAGGTTGATCAAGGACAGTCATTACCTATGGAATTACATTTAAAAGCCTTAAGTGGCTTGTTCATTGCCATTTTTTATTATACAAGTCTTCAACTGTGCAACCATACAAGGCCTTTGTTGTTATAGGTTGAGCTTATTTGAGCTTAATAAGATATGTTTTCAAAGGGAGACAGTTGTGGACTGCAGGAAGGCCAGTCTAGCACCCGCACTCTCTGATTACGCAGCCATGGTGTTGTAACACATGCAGAATGTGGCTTGGTGTTGAAATAAGCATGATTGTCCCTGAAAATGACATTGTCTCAGTGTTAATGGTGCTTACATTACTAATACCCCCCTCCGGGCCTTGCCAGACCCTGGCTTTTGAATCTTAACATCTGGATGGTCCTTTATCTTCTTCAGCCTGGAAAACACAACATCTAGGACCAGACCTTTCCTAGATGCTCCTTTTATATCCAAGCATAATGGCATCACCTCTTAACATTTCACAATGTTCCTGGTCTTAAATTGCTCCTGTCATAACATTTTGCAAGGTGTTGCAGACAACAATTGTATGGATGAAAGTATATTTACAAAAAAAAAACAAAAACAAAAAAACAATGAATTTGATAAACATGTTTATCTTTATACTGTTTAAATTCAAATACAGATCAAAGTAGATTTATAAGTCACTGTTTTCTGTTTTTATTTGCATTTTACCTACTGTCCCAATTTTGGAATAGGGAATTGTACATTTAAAATCACTTCTGTACTTCAGCTCGAAAAGTAATGTACGATACTGAGCAAAAATCAGAGACTACCCTTCAGTTATTTGATTTGCAGTCAAAGCACCAAAAAGTTCAAGTTATTCCGTTTCCAGGAGCTATTTCTGATTGGAGCAGACATGAGATAATTGCTGTATGAGAAATGGGAAAATCAAAGGAAAATATGTGGAAAAAAATACAGTAGTTTATTAAAAGATGTAGAGAAGATGGGACTCCTAAAAACTGTGCAAGACCTGGTAGACCACCAAAACTGTCAGATAAACAGCACTTAAAGCTTTCATCTTTGACAGAAAGGAGAAAATCAAGCTCCACTGTTGCTTCAGATCTGAAAAATCCACTGTTTTTTTCTGTCCACACTTCCACTATGAGAAGACAACTCAACACTATGAGTCTGAAAGGACGTGAAGCTGTCAAGATGCCCTCACTGAAAAAATGAAATAGACAAAAAAAAAGTTGCAAATCAAACAAAGAAGATGCTGGTGTTCTCAGAATAATGGACTGACTGCCCCAGCATCCCGACCTTTAGGATCTTTGAGTATTTTTGGGAATACGAGAAGCAGAAATGCAGCCAACTTCTAAGACTGAAAAAATATACCAGCAGATTTCTTTGAAAAAGCTAAAAACAACTCCCCTCACCAACAGGGGGAATGTGTAATAAAGAAAAAGCGTGTGCACAATAAATACTGAAAAAATATCATATTGATTTGTTAATGCTTCTGTGTAATGTTCTTGCTATGCTTTCTGCTTTTTTGTTGTTGCTGAGAGATGAACAACTTGTATTTAATTGCTGTTTTGACTTGTATTATTTTGAATTTGTAACAATTTGAACCAATATAAGGGTGATCTCTAAGTTTTGCACAGTACTGTAGACAGAGGATCTCTACTTTCACTCAGGTAGTATTCTACCAAGACTATGCAGTGGCTTAATCAATTTCTAAATGTGACTATAAAGTGAGTGATTGTATTGCTTGAGCTGGATTTTTATATGTAACTTATGTACATGGGGGGGTCCAGCATTACGTTGTCGTAAATGGTTGTGAATATTTCGTGTAACGATGGTGGCTAAGCTTCCTTTATTCGTAGAGAAGAGTGGGCGAATGGGAAAGCCGGCTGACTTCACTTACCAGATGCAGAGCACAGCTAGTATGTTGCCACTAGCAGCAGCTGTACTGCCTGGAAGTGCAGTGAGAGGAAGTGACTGCTGTCTGCCTGTAAAACTACAGTGGCCTTTAAGGGGGTGGTCTCTCTGGGATCTGCTGAAACTCCTGGGTAAACCCCATGGAGAAACCCCCAGAGAACAAAAAAAAACAACAAAAAAAAAACGAGTCCTTCTCAGTGTCATTAAGTCATTTGTAATTTCACTTTTTTACTGTTTCACTAGTGAGAATTTTCTCACTGGTCTGTAAGCCTGTCATAGGCTCATTCTCTGTGGTGTGGTGGGTTTAAGCTTGTTGATTTAGACTGAGAATACTGAAAACACACACAGGAAGAGCTGTGCATGTGTGTAGTGGTTGTTGTGGGTGGCCTAAGAGAGAAGGAGAAAGAGAAAAACAGACACTGCTTGAGTGTAAATATCTCCTGTCCCACCCTGCTTAGCGTACGTCTAGTCTGGCTCCTGTGTGGAAAAATGACACATTTGAAAGGAGCGATCGCAATAGAACCCTTTCAGTTTGTGCAGTCAGACAAAGATAACGTCTCTGAAGCATGAACCGTGATAGACGATGATTATAGCCACTGCATTCATAGTTGTTTATGCTGTGTTATCTAAGCATTACACTGTGCTAAGACTAGTGCAAAGTGTAGTAATCGTTCACGCCCATTTCCTATCTAGCAGACAATTTGTGTGTTTTTGTGGGGGGGGGGGGGTTAGGCAGGGGGGTCATCTTAGATCTGAGTAGAAACACAAGAGCCGTTACAGAGCCCAGCCCA
>JAILXH010270251.1:62985-88610 GCA_023558415.1 Piaractus mesopotamicus | reverse complement strand
ATTTTTTTTTTTTTTTTTTTTTTTTTTTTGGTAAAAGCAATAGCCTTGCCAATTTCATTGGACCAAACTGCTTTGTAAAAACTTTTTCACTGTTCCACCCACAATAAAGTAGCTTTCTGCATTTGGCAAAAATCTAATTATGGAGGTCATGATTAATGTAGCCTACATGAAAATATACGACCAAGTCTTTATTCTTGTAAATCACCCAAAGAGCCCTCTGTCTCAAAGGGACACGTGGAAATTAAGGTGGAATTAAAAAATAACCATTACAACCTCCTTGTCTGGACGACACTGAAACTTCTTGGCTTGCTTATCAGCACAATATGTCACTAGTAATTCTCTGCAAGCAAAAATGAGTCACTACCCCTTTAATATGAATTAAACAGCAACTGAAAGAACTGCTATTTGGAACGGACAGTATGGGAAATAACTCAGCGGGTAAGATATGCTTCTTTTATTGTGCTGCATGCTGTACTAAGCAATACAAGTCATTTTCACAGTCGCTGTCAAAACCTAATCAAATGTTTATGATGGTTGTTTATTAATTTTGCACTTTCAGCTCTCATTTCTGAGAACAGCATGAGATCCACTACGTCTCTTTTGCTCAGGAATCAGGCTATGCCAAGTGGATTATCCAATTAAAGGCTTGTTTCTACAGCAGAATTTAACACAGGAACTGATGAGACTGATGCCAATTTCCTTGTCGACATTTAATTTTTAACCAAAAAAATGTATCCCTCTCCATCAAGCTTGCTGCATATCATATTGTCACAGATGTATCACATCCTTGTTTTTTTTTTCTTTTCCTTTTTTCTTAATATCAGCTGCCCTTTACATTGTGAGAATACTTCATAAGAAACAGACCAATTAACATGGTCCAAAACTGTTCAAAATATTTATCTCTAAGCATGAAATCTTATTTAAAGAAATAAAAAATATATAAAGTTACAATTTCTGGAATACAAGATTTTCTACTGACAGCAACAGTATGTAGCCACTCATCCTTCCAGAGCAGCATGCATATCATGCAATAAGGCAAGTACTTGATGGGACACAATGATAAATAACTAAGCCTAGCACTGGGAAAAAAATGGCAAAAATAATGGGCATAATTGAGGGACCAAGAGCGGAGGAAAGATTCAGAGAATTTTGCTCTTCCCCTGGCACATTGTAAACACGGATGATGTCGGCCATCCTTACAAACACTTTGGTAGAGTTCCCCCTGGAGGAAAAAGGATCTACTCTGGTATAACCCCTAAACTGCAGGCTTATTATTTAGTTATTAATCTAGAAATCATCTGGTAACAACTGTGAAACTAATATGTAACGTTATGTTATGCAGTTATGAGAGTGAGGAATTGAAGTGTGGGCCCACATACAGGTCCTCGGAGTTTACGGGCTTAATTAACTAGGCAATTAAACAGACCTCTAAGGGAAATCCCCAATTTCTGTGTCTCTGAAGTATGTTTGGTTGAGGAGGCAATAAAAACCAGGTGCATGAGTGGCCCACCCAAACCAGCGGCCAGTGTCGTGCGACACCACACCACAACAGACAGAACTGTGGACAAACAGCCTTCATCTCCACAGCCCCGTTACAAGAGGATTGTAAGACATTTGTGAGAGAAACTGCTTTTGCGGCTGTGAGCCCTTTTTCTGGGTGTTTTCAGGCTGCCTCAGAAAGGCCAGCGTGTCTGAGAGGCTGGCAGGCCCGTTTGTTTGCAGTATCCGTGGGAGTTGAATCTGTCTCGCTGCCAGCACACGGTAATCTGTCAAACTGATTCAGCTCGGGTTTATGCTTTAACGGATGCCTACTTTTTGCCACCATGGAGGGGGGCTATGTCCAGTTCCAAATTTAGTATGAATGTGTTATTTATTCCCACTTTCCCCCCTTTTTTCGAGTCAGCGGGTGTGGATATTTTTCTTTTCTCCGTGAGGCATCTTCTTTTGCAAGGTTTGAGAAACTTAAGCCACCACCAAACGCCTACCACAGAGCCTACTGAGGGCCAAGGGCAGAAGAGAATTTGGCTGCTCGGGGCTCACAGCACATGGATTTGCACTCATAGCGATGAATAAATCTAGAGCGAGGCTTCCGCGTGAATTTAGAGGGTATCAATAGTGCACACCACACAGTCTTCTCTTGTCACTTCCAGTTATCCATCTATGCAGGCGTAGTTTGAAGTGAGGAGGCTCGAAGATATATCTATTCCACTGTTAGCCAACTCAACTATATTTACAGCCCTCCTTCTTTAAAGACATTCATTGCTGCTGTTCCGATTCCTTGATGCTTGATGAGTTTTATAACCATACATAAAGCGCTTAAACTGAGTACACAGTAACTAACTGGAAACATCATCTTATGGAATCACTGCCAGACAAAAATGCAGTAAGAACATGTGATTTGAGCACAAGTGGCAGAACATCTGACCATTGCCCAAATGAAATCTTCTGCTGGAAGGAGCTGATATTGAGGTGAAAGGAAAACAACTGTGGGGCTTCCACATACAGGAAAACATGAACATGAAGAACTGCAGTGTAACCGGTGGTATAATTTTAGTGAGTTTGATTTTGGCTCAGGGACATTTGCTGCGACCCTAAAAGCCTCCTAGTTATCAAATCACCTTCACACACTTTCCACTCATGCTGGCAGACCACCAGAGAGCTGAGCTTTACAAAGCTCTTCTGAAGCGCTGGCTCTTCTTTATAGGGAGTCATAAACAACCTCTGCTTCCCTACCTGCTGCTTCAGAGGAAGTAATGGACAGAGAGAGGCAAAATGACAAAGCGGAGCATGGAATACAGGTGGTGTTTCCAAAAACGCCTACGGTTGAATACACTTGTGAAATCGTGGAGGACCACAAGTGCTGTAACCGCATCAAAAAAACAGAAGGTGCTAGTGGGTGGGAATTGGCAACTACTAGTAAAACTGAGGCCCAATCCCATTTCACCCTTTGCCTCTACCACTTAGCCCTTAGCCCTCTGTTTTGTGTGTTCACGTCTAGGGTTAGGGTGTCCCAATTTTTGTTGAGATAGAGGGGTAGGGCGAAGTGTAAGGGCTACATGGCCCTCCTTCAGAGGCACATTCCAAACAGAGTGTTATGAGAAAAAAAAAGAAAAACCGGCAAGATGGCTGTGCGAGTGACCAAAGAAACCCACAAATGTAAGTATTTTCTTCGTTAAAAAATTACGATAATCATTGTATTATCTTAGTTTAATGTCGTTTCAATGTATTATGGTCATTTTCTTCGTAACAATTATAAAAAAATCGCTAAAGTATGCTAATGTCTCGGTAGCTAGCTAGCTAATTTTCCCGTTCCACCTTAAATAGTCCAGCAGTTCTGACGCCTGAAGCGCTACAATGTAACTGCTGAATCACTTAAGGTGGAATGGGAAAATTCAAGAACCTGGTGAGTAGCTGAGCTCAGCTTCGCATCACCAAAGAATTAACGGTGGGCGATAATAAATAATTGTCTTATATCCCTCTTTGAAAGGATATGATGTCCTAAATGTAGTTAACTAAAGCCCCGCAGCGAGGTTGCTGAACTTTTCCCTTCTCTGCTATCACTGAAGTCGGGCCGTGTCGCCTACAGAGCACCGCTAGTATCCTGTTAATGAAGCAATGTTTTTTTTTTTTTTATTTGAGGGGTGTCCCATTTCGTAGGGCAAGATTTCAACCACTACTCATTGTAACTCCATTCCAAAGGGTTAGAGTGACACTCTAAAACAAGCGGTAGGGGTAAAAAGAAGGAATTGTGCCTAAAATTAAATAAAAAAGAAGTATTACTTAAACAATGTTACACTTCAGCAATTACCTACTCAATAAAAGCCCTTTAATGTTAAAAAAATAAACTTTAAAAAAAAATGTGAAAAATAAGACTAGCTTAATGCTATTCATGAAATAGGGAGGTAGCAGAAATATGAACATTTGTATAAAAAACAAGAAAATGACTTAAGGATTAAATAATTAAGGACCAAAAAGAAAGAACAAAAGAGGATTATCCATCCAGAAATTAACGTGACTGTCATTAGACTTTGTTTGAAACGCCAGCTGCCCTTAACGTTGTGTTAGCATTTCATGACGAACCAACAGAAATCTTGAAAAGCAAACCTTTCAAATTTTTTAAAGCTACATTTACAGACGTTAAGAGCATTTTTTTTTTCTCTTAAAATTATCGTTTCAGAGATGGCAGGTTTTCTAATGACAGTAACCATATGTTAGTATAACTGTTATAAACAGATGTCTGTTCCAGCCTGTCCACTATGATTTCTTATGTATTTGTGTATGCGTGTCATGTGACAAGTGTCATTAAGTTCATGAGGCATCAGAACACGCCCATCACTCAGCAGTCCCATTTCCTGTGTGTCCCACGGGGTGAGGTGATGTTGACCGTGTCGTCCAGCATGGACCAAGTAGCCTCAACAAATTCATCCAGTAAAACCCCATTTGAGCGGAAAGCAGGCACACACCAGGAACTACAGAAAAGAATGTCTCAAAATTTGGAAGTTGCAGTGTAGTTTGGAGTCCTTCCACCCATTCATTGATTGCTCTTTGAAAACAATGAACTCACATTCTCTGGCTCAGGGGAGACAATGAGACGTGGAAAACTGGAAGAGGCAGTGGAGGCCAGCACAGAGCGTGCAGAGGTGACATTCAGGGAAGAATTAGTGGACATCTCCTAATTGCACATTCCATGACTTCATCTTCAGGGTAACCTATCAGGTTACTTAATTTCTCTTAACTTCTCTTTCCTCTCTCACATTAGCCATTATACAGTTCAGTTCTCTTTTCTGGCACTACAGTTTCTTGGAATAGATGTACTTCTTCTAATGACTTGATGAGTGGAGTAACAGCCTTTAAAAACACAGAGATGCACAAGATGGACAAAGGTAAAATAAATCCAAGAGAGGACAGAGTGTACATCAAAAACTGTAATTGCATTGGACCCATCATGTTTGGACAAAGTGAAATGAGGTGATGCAAAATGGAAACTGAAAAATCCCCCTTCCTCATACCTTGATCGCTCTGAAGGAGGAGTACCAGTCTCTGTCTGTTTATAGAGAGTGAGACACCGTACTGACAGATGAGATGGTACACGATAAAGTCTGCCGGCAACTCCCTGATGGAAAATAGAAAATGTTGCAATATGTTGTTGGTTTACTTTCCTTCTCTTATTAGCTCGCTGGTCCAACCCAAAACAATTTGTACTGCATAATAGGAGCGGGCGTGTCAAAGTTTCCATTTTTATGAGACTGGAGTCATTGGCTTGCATTGTTGTGTCTATTCTGTAAAGCTTAATACATCTGTGAAATTGTCAGGACAGCCAATGACACACTGTTGTGAATGTCAAATGTTTTTGTCTAATATATGAAAAGCTTACTGCACAAATTCAAAACGTCATTATTTTTCTTCAACAACAGTTCAAATCAGTCTACAGTCATACAAAATACAAGGAAGCCGCAGAATGACGTTATGAAAAGCAGTTTCAATCAAACCATGTTTTGCTCCTCTACAACACTTCAAATCAGCCTGTAGTCATATACTGGGAAGTTGCTGAGGTTCCGTGAATGAAGGCTCACACCCTTGGAGTTGAAGAAAATGATGCCATGTTCCTTACACAGACAATGACTCTGCAAGAGCTCCTTTATTTGAGCCCGTGAGGAAATGTGGGAAAAGTAAGCTCTTAAGCTGTAGCTAGCTGGATAATTTATACACACTAGCTTAAGCTGGGCAGAACTGCCTCTTTGGTGCATCTGTTAAATGACAAACTAGGAATCAAATGTAACAATGTTTAAAAGTGTAAATGTCATCTGTGACCTCTGTGACGCAAGGGTACAGTAAAGAGTCTAAAAAATACCGTGAATGTAAAATAGGCAACTGTTTTCTGAGGCATATATTTTGAATTTACCAGTTGCCGCAACGAGCCCCGCAGACTGCTGGAAAAACATCAAACTTGAAATCTGAGACTGAGGATCAGAGAGAGAGAGTGAAAGGGAGAGAGGCTTCCAGCGAAGGACGTCACATCGTGGGTGAGGCCACACCCTTCCACATGGGACAGTTGCATCAAAGCAAGCTGGCCTACAGCAGCAGCGGATGTGTGGGCGGACGGAGTGTGACATATCCACACTCCACATCCATCCCACAATCCGGCCTGATCTGCAGCACAAAGCCCCAGTGGCCACAAACACAACAATACTTTCCATATTTAACATGGGCTCTCATTCCTTATTCACTGATGCACTGAAGAACAGAAACATACACAACTCGTGGAAAGGGGAGCGTATTTTTAGTCTGCTTAACTTTATATGCACCAAGTGTAGCAGTGCCGGCTGCTTTCTTTAGAGGTATTTGTGTGGTTTACGTCAGTGGCAAAAACAAAACATTTTGCATCACAGTAGTAAACACAGGAAAAGACATTAGCCTCCTGCTGCTAAAAGCATTCAGAGCCTGCACACAGGAACTGGATTACCAGAGAGAGGTTTTTATTTTTGTTTTAAATCCTGTCATATTCCTTTCCTTTTATCTTCTATTAAACTTTAATCAGACACTGGATTTGCAAAATGCTTTCCAAAAGCTACAAATCCGACCTTGAAATAAGCACAGTGAAATAAAAACAGGTATAAGAAACCATTACAAAATTATGCCATACATTATAATACAATAATAAATCATAAAAAAAGATAACTACGGTGGTCTGTAAGCAGTTCTGCCTTGTGCAGACATTTGAGCAACCTTTGGTTAATTCCATCTTCAGCTAGGAGGCCAAAAGCCATTTTAAAATCAGCTCTGTTGCTCTTCCCTTTATAATAGTTGCTGTTTTTTGCTCGCCCAGGCAGGAAATCAGTTTGCTCTTTTGCAAACCTACAGGTTCTGTCACTAGAGTCCGTAAACCACTTTAATAAAAAATAATTTGTGTTTAGTAACCAGCCTTCCTTAAAATTTTGACTTTATTGAATTTCTAACAGGAAGTTAACATAACAAGAATGTGTTTCACATTCTATTAACTTATTTGAAGTTTAATGAACTAAAATGTTAAGGCAGCCTGCTTACTGTTTTCAGTTAAAACACCAAATTTGTTTTACACTGTGGGGTCAGCAATTTTCTTGTCAAAGTCAAAGCACTTTTTTGTATTTAACAAAATTCTCTTTATATTCCAGTAGTTGTCAATAAAACAGATAGGGCTGTCAAACAAGTGACGTAATTATTCATTTGTGTAGTTAATTGCAATTAATTGCATTTGTGTTATTTCCCAAACTTGTCCCTAAAGAAAGATTTTTCAATTTAAAAGCAATACTAGTTGTGCTTTTTATAGCTATTTGAGTGGATAAAAGAACACAATGTATTTAATACTTTCAATAAATCAGTAGTGAATGGAGGGCGCACATGAACCTAGACATGAAAATCATGTGAATGCAGGGTGAACATGACAATAGAGTGAAGGCAGTTGCCAGTTTTCATCATTGACATTTGAGAGCAACAGTGGCTGCATGTTCCAACTCCTATGCATTTGTATCCTCTCTCTCTCATACTATTACATTACGGCTTGTTCCAAGTGGAACTGTAACTTTTCACTTTGCTTTTGCTTTTGTTAGTTTGCTGCTCATTGATTTATCTATAGTTCCGCAAGCACTATCCAATGTAATGTGCTAAAGGCCGGTATTACTGATATTATTGCCAGCATCAGCGGTGTACTTTGCATGTAAATAATACTTCTGACGACATATGTTGGTGATTAACAAATATACTCTGGTAATGAAACATCAAAACCAATCAGGACAAAGAAAATTCTTTTTTTGACTGTCAATCATGTTGTGTGTTCACAGCCCCCAGCAGGAAGCCATAAACTAGGCTTAGCATTATAGCTATCTGAACCTAACAGTAAATTTTTGAAAGTTCCCAACTCTGCAGCGCATGCAGGAGTGAGCACAGTGAGCACAGACAATCTTTGTCAAATAAAACAGCATAATAAATATGGAGTTCAGCAATTTAGTTACAATATACTGTCAACTTTATTTTGGCCACAAATGTGTAAATTAATCTAGTAAGTGAACAGCATTTGGCAGTGCCACACAAAGTTTACCTTCTAATGCAGCGGTCTCTATAGCCACTTAGCTTAGCCTAGCCGTAGGAGAGCTGAGACATGAAAGTGTTTTTTTTCAAGAGCCAAAGACATTTTGTTTTAATTATGTTCCATTTTGTTTCAATTAAGTTCAATTACGTTAACGTGTGGGAATCTTAGTGTCTTGCTATGGTCTGCATAAAATACATCAATAAATGAACAACGTTTTTAAACTTGTGGTAAATTAGTTTTTACCATCACTCAGGGTTAAACATACACAGGCCTTTAACACTTGAGAAAGTGGGGCTAAATCTAAACACTCCTCAAAGAGGTGACTTTGAGAGAGATTTGGTTTGTAGATGTACATCTCTTACTTGAGCTTACCAAGACTTTTATCAATAGGCAGTCTGCATGGGAATTCCAATCGTCTTTTACGGATGGTCTCACCAAGATAAATCCTTCTGTCTGGTCCCCTTCAGCACCTCCAGAGAGCAGAAATGAATTACTTTCAAATGCAACAGAGGGTCTATTTCTGGAACATCTTTAACTGTGGTATATATGGAAATTAAGCAGACTGCCATCTCCTGCATCAGCCAGGAAAAGCTGGAGAATACCCTGAGTCAATCAATCAGCTCCTAAAAAGCCCTGACAGTGGACATTAGAGTAGTAATGATCTCAGTTCACAGTCACTGTGCTTTCCGAATGTACCCGACAGCTAGCACATGCCAATTTTCTTTGCACACTGTCATTCCTGTTCAAAAAAAAAAAAACACTGACATTTGCAATCAGATTTCACTCTCTGTATCCCAAGCCGAAACTGGGTTATGGAGCAGTGGCGTCTCTAAAGCCCATGCGTTTTGTGCCAGGCCTGGCTTTCTAGAGAAAGTAAACTTTAGATTTTTAGAAAAATGTCCTTACTTGGAGCATGTAAGCATGGAAAGAAGTCAGTACAGTCAAGTCCACCACTTGAAGATCCATGAAAAACAGATGGTGGTCCAGCTAGAGCTGACTCATCCTCTTTTCAACACAATACAGGGCACATCAGTCCTAACTGAAGACATTCTATAAGTTAAGGAGGCTGATCTACATACAGTATTAATAAGGTCTTGCCGTCCTTCATGAACTGGCAAGAAGAGCAATGGTTTGATGCTTACAGACTTCTCAGATGAAAAAGTCCTAGTACTTTTGAACTTGCTTGACAACAAGAAAAGTCTGCCATGGTAAAAAGTTAAAACATTTTCCTCCACTGAAGCTTCATAATGAGTTACTGGATGTCAATCTTAACACCTTCACTTGTCCATGTGCCTTACATTCATTTCTTCACCAGTTAAGCTTAGCATATTGTTCTAATTTCTCATGCAATAAACAGTCTCCATTTGTCTAAGTACAACAGTAAGATACTTAGTTTAAGTGGATATATTGGTGGGTTTTAAGACAAAGGATTTTTAAAGGAAATCACACTGATCTGAAAATCTCTGTACACTCAATCCTCCATTTACTTTGAGCACAGAAGTTGCTCCAAATACCAAATATACCAGTCACACTTAGGAAATGTACGAGGAAGAGGGAGGGAGGGAGTGAGAGAGAGAGAGACAATAGCTTTGATCAGTTTGCCAATTTGACTCTTGTGTGGTTGTTGTCAGCAGAAAGTCAGTAGAGTTCCAGCAGTTCTGGCTTTGATCTCCTTTTGTAAGGCCCATTCTTTCCTCTACTAGTTCAGACATTTTCCAGGTTTCTTTAGAATCCCTCTCTCTTCCTGCTATTTTGCTCTTTCCTGTAACATTAGGTGGGGTGTTTGGACATGTAATGAGCAGAAAGTGTTTCACAGAAAGTGTTTCTGAGTGGTATATTTTGCTATAATGCCCTGTAATAAAGCTATGTGCCATCTCCTCAGTGTAGCCTTTCCACACACGTCTGAGATTTGGTGACCACTTATGTAAATGCACGCTTGCTAAAGAATGAAAGCTTAAGGGGTTTGGTGTGTATTTCAGGCTCCAATGTGATATAAAATAGCTAAGCCCCAGTTATTGTAGACGTCACTACCCTGATCAAACACACTAAAGGGTGGCAGTGCTCTATAAAGCTGGCTCCAGAAAGGGCTCACTCCTTTATTTGCTGTCCCAATTTGTTTTGGGGCTGCTCTGCCATGTCTTCTGGTTGGCCTCAGCAGGGCTGTTAACACACAGCACATTTTACACGCTGTCATTAAAAGCCGCACTCTTTAAAAGCCCTGCTTATTTTTAGCATGTCTCTGTTCTAAAGAAAAAAAGGGGAGAAAGTGGCTTTTGAATGCAGACTGGAGTGAGTGCCTTAGCCATAAGCCTCTCCCCAAACCCTCCACAGCGTCACGCCAGCTCAAACAGCCACTGTAAAAGTTCAGACTTTCAATCACAAAGGCTCAGACACCCTGTTAGGAAGGAGTGATTGCACATTTGAGACACATGTGCAGTCTGTAACACTAATTTGGTAAAGTCCCTGTCTCTAACATCCCATCATACCCACCCACAGCCTTATGTAAGCCAGACAAAGGAACTAGGAGAAATGCAGTGAATGCTGAAGCAGTGCCAAGTTTAACTGGTCTGGCCCTGCAAGGGTCAAACTTATAACCTCATGAATGCAAACCATCTAACCACTGCGCCCACAGCACCAACCCTAATACACCCTCAATAAACCTCTACAGGCAATTTAATGTCAGCTTTAGGACAGTCCAGATTTCTGAGCTAGGCCAGACCAACATCAATCAAATGGCAAGAAAACGTAACATTTTTCTAAAATCTATAATCGTATTAACTTCATTCTAACATCAATCCACCACTAGTTTCCTTTATTTCTTTGCTCCACAAAGGCAGTGAAACATTCTAAACTCTAATTTCATTCTAAACAATTTCTAAGCTTTTTTTTCTTACCCCTCCGGTTTATCAGATGGCACCATCATGCATTATTAATAATATGTTCCTTTTGTAATAACTTTCAAAAATGGAAAAAAGCTCAATGCAAGAAGCATTAGCAATGAGAATTAAATAAAACAAATAAAAATTTATTCTGGAATGAATGTAGAGAAAGACATTTCTTAAAAATGTCTTTCTCTGGAATACAGCTTTTTTCAAATGCATTTAGATTTTTTGTTATCCAAATTTTTAGTCAAAACTTAAGGATCATTAAGGTCATATATGTCTTTTTCAGACTGTTTTCATCTGTTTCAGTGGGGTACAAATAAAAGGTAACACAAATTTCTTGACTTAACTATCAATATGGTGAATGTCATAGAATACAGAAAAAACAAAGGACTGCCGACGTCCATAAATCGTGCAATAGCTTTAAGAAATAGATTCACGGATATCGCACCGCAAAGCCATGGGCCCTGGGAATCTTGTTAGGATATATGGGACCATGATTCTTGTTAAGTTTTAAGATATTTCAGATCAAATTCTGGTTACCTCTGCCAATAGACTAAAACTAGGTCACTGTTGGAAGTTCCAACAAGACAATGCTTAAAAGCATTTGATTCAAATATGACAAATTGTTGCAATGACCCAGTTTTAATTGTTTGAAAACCTGTGGAGTAGCTGAAAAAGAGAGTTCACATATGAGGACTAAGGACTAATGGATCAGGTGATATCTTACATAGAGGCATAATTTCAAGTTCCTTGTACAAAGCTGAATAAGTGACATAGGGAATTCATTTTTAAACTATAATCACAACATACAAAATGTGGCACAAGTTTTTTGCATGTTGTGAAGACAGACCAAATTTTGTGACCTTAAGAAGAATAGCTTCTAAAGTTGTGACCCTTGCTTCACAAAACAATGCACAGCGACCACAACTTTTGTAAAGGCTGCCCACGACATCATAATTTGTGGCCACAAGAAACTAAACTTGTTCCTGTGACAAAATATTTTCTAACCACTCAGTGCAATGCTTGTGCATGATTTGTGCCCACAAGTTAATGTTCTAGAACTGCTGTAGTCTGGACAAGGAACCTCATTTGTGTACAATACCACAAATCATCACAGTGCCTATCACTATTGAAAGTCGCCTTCTTTGTGTCACCAGAACTGTTTCAGTGAGCTATGAGTGAGAAATGATTAAACAAAATTCAAAGCATTAGGGTTAAAGAGGGTTAATGATTATGAATTTGCCCATTTATATTTATATTTTTGTTCACAAGGTTCTGTAAAGTTGGACTAGAACACATTTAAAAAAAAACAAATGCTAAGTCATGGCATATTTGTAGCTTGTTGTACAATTCAAGGTGCATTCATACATATGACAGTCCTAAATTCCTCCCAGCATTACAGATTTGAAAGGTTTCCCTACTCTAAATCTTATATTTCCCCATCAGAGCAACAAAAATAGGACTGGGAAATATGTGTGATTGCTGTGGATGTCAGAATTATTTTTACCATATTTTTGTAAGTACAGTTACAGTATGAAGGGGCTTAGACACCACACTACAGCCATTGAGTCAGTCTTCCCATGTTTTTCAAATACAAGACAGTCATTTCCTCTTGTGAATCAAAGGAATATGATGAGCCAGGATTTAGACTACTGCTGTCAGCCACCTTCTTGACTGGTCTTGCGTTGCACTTGCAAATAATGACACTTTCTATGCTCAAGTCCACAGAGGCGTTGTTCCCTCCATAAACCCAAATTGTGGATAGTGGAACTGAAAATTAGTCAATTATTTATAGAGACTGATTTGCATGTATTCAGTAATACATAGGAATACACTCCATGTGAATCCCAGACAAGAATGAATCTATTTACATAAATGTGGAACTTCTATGTGGAAGTCAATAAGCACTGTCCCATGGTAACATTATTGTGGTTAGGAGAAAAAGGGGAACATTTTAAATCAACTGCACAAAAACTTAATGTCCAAGGGCAATCAGTGCAAAGTACCAGCTGTGCATTATTAGGCTGTATGTAAAACCAGTTTAGCTTCTATGATGCACTGCGGCAAATACTTATGGAAAGAGAGCGTGCAGAGTAAAAATTAAAACACAAGAAAGGAAGTAATTGACAATAAAATTAGAAGCTGGGCTATAATCAACCTCTCTCTGTAGGTCACAGCAGCACACATTACCACATATACCATCAGTACTTGGTACTCCCATGCCATACAAAAATGTAATAGTCTGCAAATACATGTTCTGTTTTCATTTTGCAATGTATTGACAACCTACTGCAACATTTTCCATTTTCCTGTGGTTTGCTGAAAGTTCACTAGATGTACAGTAGTTGTATACATCTGCTTTGTTCCATCCACACTCTGAGTGATTAAAAGTCTTCATCCCCCTTACTAGTAAGTTTTATATAAATACTAGGGCAGGGGTGTCAAATTCCAGACTCTAAAGGCCACCACACTGCACAGTATTTTGCTCCGAATTTAACTCGTGCTAACTCATACTGCTAATTATCAAGCCCTTTATAAAGTAAATCGACTGTGTTAGAAAGCATTAAACAGTTTTCAGAGTCTGACACTCCTTTGTCAATTCTGTCTCCATCAGTAAGCGAACTACAGTGAACTACAGAGATGCCGTGGGTTACTTTTTTAATTATTGTATTTTTCTTCACAAGCTAATGAGCCGACATGTGGACTCGATACACGACTTGTACTCGAGTCTTGAATTCGATGACTTCAGACTAAACACCACAGACTCAACATGATTTGGAGCTTGACTTTGACTTGAACAACAATGACTTGAACTTTGGCTTGGACTTGAGCCTTATGACTCAAAAAGACCCAAAGTGGAAGAACCGTGGAGAGGCGTCTGGCTGCAGATGGGATTTTCTACAGTTGTTTGATTCTCATGTACATGGATTTGTTTCCTGGCATGAGCATACCTGAACTGCATTCAAAGTATATTTGATATTTGACATAGTATATTTGACCCCCAACAGCAACTTCAGGTACTATGACGGATACTATGGTTATGCTCTGCTTATTTTATTTTGGAGGACAAGTGTGAGAACTGAAGTGTGCCTACACTGGAAGCTCACAAAATTCAAATCAATTGTCAGCTCCTGTCTTACTGGAGCAACTACTTGGCTAACTTTTTCTGTACAATTTGAACGTTTTCTGCAAAACAAGCCCCTTCATTTTGCTCTCTTTTCTGTAAACTTTGCTCAGTGCTGTTCCTATTGTTTTCTATTGTTGTCCAAGTTTACTTCAAACTAGTGGTTCTTTACTATTTATGTTCAGCTAGTTAGAGTCGTTGTAGTGACACTTGAAAACATGCAGTATTTTTGTCATGATGATTTATTTCAGTGCATTAAAAAACGTTGAACTGAACTTCAGACGGAGGGGACTCTGCATAGCTAAGCTGCTAGTCAGCTACGTTTATTCTTATCACCTACTAGCAACCAAAGAAGTTCTGGGGGATGGTCGAGCAAGACAGAGAAGGCTTGAGATAAGCTCCCAAAATGCATCAATATTATCATTACCTCAAGTATAAAGATTTTTTGTAAGCTCAGTAGTACTAAAAATGGTTTACTTCTCTTTTCATGTGTAGTTGATGAACTCTTTGTGTATACCATTGTGTCTGCCATGGTTCTCCATGTACCATGGATTTAGCAACTTATTTGGAAGGGTAATAAATAAGAAACAATAACCTAGAATCCTAATTTAATGTATTACTACATACTACTAACATGCTATTATTAAATGAGCTATATTGTACTTTTAGAATTAATGTTCAGTGTTGAAATGGTATTAAATTCCCTGAATAATGCATACCTACTTGTTTAGGACTTGGGACTTGTTTGGACTAAGTTGGAACTCAACTTGGGAATTACCTGCAGTGACCTGGGACCTGAATCAAGACTTGAGTGTTATGAATTGAGACTTACTTGTTGCTTGCAATAGTGGCTTGTTACCACCTCTGCTAATTAGCAATGGTTGTTGCTGTGAGTAAACACACTACACTGATAATTCCTTGTAAAAGCAATACAGTATGCTGTTAAAGAAATACAGCAGTCAAGATGTATGTTTGACCTCATTTCCCCCCCTCTACCGCTTCCAGCTGTGACAAACACAATCTAAAAATATACCAAATTATATTGTATATTATTTTGGAATTGTCAATAAAACATTTTGACAGTTTTATACTGTCGTGGCTGCTGGTGGATCAATTTATGCTAGATGCGAATGGTGGGTCGCTAACAACCAGAAGTATGTATATGAACAATTGGTGCAAATACTCATGCATTTAAGGGTTAAGGTGATGGTGGGAGAGACTGAATCTGTGTGCTGTCACGGATAGCACGGAGGAAGAGGGGGCAATGAAAGCAACAGTGCCCATGTATGTCTGGCACAGGTCTGGGCCTTTCCCTCCTCAGGGCTCAGAGAGGAAAGGATTATAAGATTATTACTTGCAGGATGCAGTAAATTATACCACTTGGATAGAAAAGGGCAGAATATGTCTGGCTGCTGAGAGGGGGACCACACGGTCATTTTCTATGAAAGGGTTCAGGAAGCATGTTGTGTTCAGGCTTTGGTCCGTGCAGGTGAAGAAGCAGCCTGGCCAGAGGCAAGAAGTGAGGTCTTTTAGCGTGTGTGCTATTTGAATTAGCCTAAAACTGCACCTGGCTGAGGATCTAAAGGTCTGCCATGGCTCCTTCTCTCCTCATCTTGCTGAAGCTTTGTGTCTGTGTGAAAGAAGACAGCTGTCTTTCAACTCTTCCTCTCCAAAACGTTTTGGTCTTTTTACTCTCTGCAAGACATTTTAAAACAATTTACAACCACAGTGAGTCACAACAAGGAAGCTTGTAGCTGCAGTTGAGGGATCCATTTCACCGCACAGGAGGATGGTATTGTCATTAGAAATTGTCAATGGTTTCGCTGTGGCTTACATTTAAAACCTGAATAATCACAAAGATGGACCTATGCACCATCCTGACCCGCTATGTGCCGACTAATACATAGTGAAGATCGCAATCGCAACAGCTTGCAGCTTAAGTCGATTCATTAAGTCAGACGAACATCTTTCAAAGCCATTTGAGTAGCATTGCATTTTCCTAACTGCCTCCTTAAATTGCTACAGCCCAAGAAGCTACTGTAACTCGTCCAGTGGTTTGATAGATATACCATAATCCCTGTAAATTGATATGAAATGGAAAGTGCATGGAATTTTAGACCTCATATGAAATCAGGAAAATGTCAGAAAAGAGAAGTTTCGTAAATCACCTCCTCCCCATTACAATAAATATGGCAGCCGACTCACAGGAGAGAACTTACGGTAGGAAACATCAGGGAAACTAATGTCTGGTTGTCGAACAGATTTAATGTTTGAATACTAAGTATCGCTCCTGCAATTTACTAAGTGAGATGGACAGTGCCACTGGACCCTATCGATTTCCAGAAACCTACTTAGCCTATTTCAGCTGTGTAGACTGGGCAGTTATACAATTGTTCACTCAAGCTGAATATTTAATAAGCACAAAAACATACATACAGTCTATATACATAGGTCTCCTTAGTAACTGAGCACCAAAGTAGAAAGCAACAGTTTGGTATATTTTTCCTCTTATCCCAAATGTAGTCAGTCAGCTGCCCAAATTGCAATCCTATTAGAAACTTGCCTCAAACTATGTCAAGCTGTTAAGTAATGTCAACAGACTTGCTTATGTGGTTTTTGACACTGTATTATACACTATTATCTATGGACAAATGTATGTTGCATAGCTAAAAACAGTAGAAGCAGTCATCTTAAAGCTTGAATTTTGTTCTTACTTTCGTCCATTTTGATACATAACGGTATGTCATTTAGTGTCAGAAACCAGCAGTTTTCATGATGCTAACAGCTGAACATAAGCTCTCATTACTTGTTAGCTATATTAGTTTTGGAGCTCCGGTACAAAACTAAGAGATAAAAATAAGAGACTCAGGTGCAATCAGACACACCTGAAGTGCCTCAGTGATGTGTGGTTTAGGCCTGGATGCAGAACACAGCAAACACTGCTGTGGCTAATACATCGCAATGAAACAGGGCGCACAGTGTGATAAATAATTAGCCTGCACCTCATACCAAGGTAGGAGAGCCAAAAAAATCCTGAGGAAAATGCCTCAGTCACCGCACAAATACACACACAGAATGACTTATTGTATACATATAGAGAAAGAAATAGAGAGAGAGAGAGAGAGAATATGCTGGTATTTTGCCTGCATTGCCAGCTGGATTTATCGTACAGGCTTTAGCACTGTGATTCACCAGGCAGAAATGTGCCATTTCAACAGCCATGCACATACACCTTTTCATATTAGTCTACTGTTAAAGACATTGGGCCATATACTTCGTCTCAAGACCTTTTAAATGTTTTGTATGAAAGAAGGCCAGAGAGCCATGCCATCACATGTTTCCAATCGAAGTACACTTAAGAAAATATGACAAAACCAGACCTGTCTTACTAAACGTATGCTTTGCTAAAACTCATTCCATTGTCTTTTTAAGTACAGGGCTGTAAACTCTACCAGCTGTCAGTAAAATGTAACAGCTTGAACTGTGCGGACGTCTGATTGGCAGCTTCTAATAAGTCACTGAAGACTACACAGCACCCATTTGGCACATTCAACCTGACACAAATAAAATCAACAACTGTTGAAAAGATAAAGGTGAAGAGCTGAGAAGTAATCCCATACTTAACATAAAAGCTGTATATAGCTGGATCGCATGGCATGGTTTTCTAGCTGGTTTCTCTTTGCTCTCCTAGCGTCTTTCTGCAGGCCATTCCATCGGCAAAATGGAAATGCACTCAGTTGTTTTTGATTCATACATTCTGTGTTGACCTGCTAGTGAGCATGGGGTTGAAAGAAGGAGGGGTGAAAAACCCCTGCTGTGAAAACTACTTACACCTCCCCACAAAGACGTCATGCTGAGATAAAATTGGCACAGCTGCAGCTTTCTTAATAAAAAAAAATTGTATACAACTGCCACAATAAAGCATAGCATTTAAACATAATAAAAACAGGTTTGAAAATGTTGACTTGCTTGATCACCTACAATGACAAAAATTCTCCATGTTATTGAAGTAAAAAATACATAGTTCAACTGGCGGACCTCCACTAAAGGTAGAAATTGCACTTTATGGCGACTGCGGAAAAGGGTTAATACAGTTTAATCAATTTGCAAAGCAACTATAATGTGCAGATAACTAGCTTGACATTATGCATGTTAAATATACAAATACTATACTGAAACACAGCAATGGCCTAAAACCTGCAAAATTATCTATGACAGTAATAAAAAAATGCCAAAGATGCTTGGACTTTCTCTTCAGAAAAAAGTCGGTACTGGAGGGTGGGCGTAGGAAGTGCCGTTCTACTTCATCCACTTTCGGTGACACACACCTTCCATTACCTCCTTGGCAGCTGGCAGATTCACCAATACAGGAGGAAATGAGACTAATTATTTCCTGAGTGGAAGCAAAACTTCTCCTGTGCGCTCAGAAATGCTGTTCCATGACTGCACGGACACATAACTCAAGACAGCTAAGTCTACTAACTCTTACAACAACTAACATGAAGCAGTTTATTATGGGACATGTTATTAAAAGCATACTGGCTGAGCCACAGAATTTGTTACTTTGTAACTGCACATATGGCTTGTAAAATCCTAAGACATGCTTGTTAGTCACCATAAGGTTTACTTTTCCAAAACTTCACATTCTGTCTCCAGGGTGGAGTGCAAGTACTCCACTACTTTGCTTAAGTACAGTTTTTTGAATATATCCACCTTATTCAATTGTAAACCTTTACTCCACTGCAATGAAAAGATGCACATTATAGATTTCACTGTTCATCTATGAACTAATTACTTTTGTGTGTTCACAAACTAAATATTAAACACATTTAATCTTTATATTTATATTAATCTTAAATATAAAAATATTAAATTGAAGTAGAACTCATGGACAACTTCTGTACATTATTTTTATGTTCATTATTTGACTTTTCTTGATAAATATTTATACACTCATGACCTCATTCATTTGTACTTAACTTCTTAAACTCATGAATTATTCATTTTGATATGTAGAATTTACTCAAACAAATGTTACAGGCACACACACACTAATTTGTGAGTGTGCGCGTGTGTGTGTGCATGTGTGGATGTGTGATACACTGAAGCCCCAAAAAGTACACTTTAACCATTGGTAAACAATGTTGTTTTTTAAGATACTTCATAAAATGATTAATACAATTGTAACTGATGCTAGACTCTTTGTGTAGAGGAATCCTGAAGAAGAATGCCATCTAGACTGTACTAAGGGTTCTGTAAAGCACAGAGGACAAAAACGTCTGGGCCTGTTTGTTTCACAATAGTGTCGATAAGCTTCAGTCCACTGATGAGATGATAAACTCTAACGTGTTCAAAGGCATTTTGGATGCAAACCTGCAGAAATCTGCAAAGAAACTGCTCAAACAATAACAATCTGAAACACACCAGCCGCTACTTTGTTTAACATTTTGTTTTCTAATCTAAAGTTTGGAATCAATGTTTTCACAATATAAAACCATTTTGGTTACAAATGTGTAAAATTATTTTGGTATGCTGGTTCTGTTTAATTTAATAGCTTTCAAATAATGACAGTAGGAAGCTAAAAAGCTGTAAAAATATATAGGCATTTTGCATGTTTCTAGGATGGGGAATAGCCCTTTAGATTATTCTACAATGACTGAGAAAGCTGTATAACATTGAGAATTATAGTTATAATAAACATAACATCCAGAATGCCTCATATTTGAAAAGTGGTGATCAACTCCTAAGACAGATGACTTGACAAATAATAGCTGCATAATGAGAGTATAGAATTTATATATGAAAAGGTAACAAATTAAATGGAAAACCGATATGAACAATCTTAATAAGGTGTTGGGCCATCACAAGCATCAGTGTGTCTTGGCACAGATTATAAAATCTCTGGAAATGTACTGGAAGGACAGAACTTCATTCTTCCAAAGATATTCCCTCAGTTGGTGTTGTGATGGTGGGAGAGAGTGCTGTCTAACACACTGGTCCAAAATCTCCCACAGATGTTCAACTGGATTGAGATTTGGTGACAGTGAAAGCCATAGGATATGATTTATATCATTTTCAAACTCCCAGCAGGATAGAAATATTTTATCATAGGAAAAAGGTGATTAGTATTTATTTGCATCCCTCTAAAGGCACATGTGGACCCAAACCATGCCAGCCCCAACCATCCCCCACAGTGTAACAGAGCCACCAGAACTCACCCTGTAGCATTCAGGTCTGTACTGTTCTATTGGTGTACACTACACATGCACTCACCCACTTGTGTAGAATATAGCAAATGATGACTCATATGACCACATCACCTCTGTTTGTTTCACCACTGAATGCTCAAATGTGCATTTGTCTTTGTAAGGGGTTTGGGGTTTATGCACTGCAGCTCTACTATAACATCCCTCTATTTAGTTGTGGACAGACTGTTCTTGCTGACACAGTCTGATCACATCCTGCATTGACATTCTCAGTCAACTGAGGAACAGCTGATTTTCTGTTTTTTCTTAAATTGTGCACTAATGCACAAGTCACTGATTGTGTTTACATGCAAAGATTTTTGCCAATCCGATTGAACACATTCCGATTATAGATTGAGACTGAGGTGTTTATACGCACTCTACTCAACGATCTGATGGAAAATCTTACATTTACAAGCACACTACAAGTAATCAGATCCAAAATTACATGCCTGCATAGAGCACCACTTAGTGCAGAGGTTGAAGTCCTGCCTGAGTTTTCAGCTGGCTCACTTATGTTTTTAATTACTTTAAAATTGTGGCAGACTCAGGAAAAGTTCACCTGCACTTATTAAAGAAGGCCGAGAGGAAGACGTCGTGTTCTGAGACACATAAGCTGGACGCCCGTCCCACCGCCATCTTCTAAAGTTCAAAGCATAAACTTTGTCTCCTCTGCAGACCAGTTTCTGGCTCGCACCATGTTGAATGTTATAAACTTTCGCTATGACGCGGCTGCACATGGGCAGAACATACTTAAACTTTCAGATTGGGAACTGTAATCGGATACAGGCGTGGTTATTATTTTTCTATTTAACAGATTATATGCAGGATTACCCACCTTGTTCAATCGGATAGAAATTGTATTCTGAATGGCCTCAATCAGACTAGCCTATTCCGATTAAGGTGTATACATGGATGTATTCTATTCTGATTGAGCTATTAGCTGGATTATTAACGCATTATCAGGCTGCACGTGAACGTGGCTACTGTCACTGAATGTACACCTTCAACAACAATTTCCGACCCTATGTAATTTAGTTATTGCCAATACCATATTAGCTAAGTCTCTTCCTTTTACATGATGCTTCCAAGCTGGGAGAGTTAAACCTAGCACAAGCTCACTTTGAGAAATGTAAAGCCAGCTATTGCATCTTTTCAAACTGCTGTTAATGCAACATCACTAGACAAGCTTAACCAATTTTGGGGAAGAACATTAACTGCCACTCGTAGCTAGCATATGCTACCAAGTTGGGAAGATGAAGGCTAGCAGATGACACCTCTAAGTCATGTGAGCCCAGCATTCTCCTCCAAGCTTACTGAACTGAATTATTGGACAGCTCAATAAGCTTGGAGGAGAACCCTAACTGCCAAACCTTTTACATCATCTAACAGACGCCCACGTTGGCTAGCATCATGCTGAATGATGGGGGCAGAAGGAGGGTCATCCTATTCACACAGAAAGAGTGAAGCCTATTATGCTCTCTAAAACTCCTGTCCACGAATGAAAGTCCCACCCATTTAATTAGTCTGTCAGCAACTACAGTGAAAGGAAATGCTCTGTGTAAAATTTTGGGTTCATACTCCTGTTCCTGACTAGCAATGAAGCTTATGTCACTGAAAGCTTGATGAATGTCACTGAAAGCTTGATGAATGGCAAAATCATTGCACAATCACTGCCCAATTGCACTGAATCATATCAGTTTCTAAATTAATCCCATACATGTACAGAGTTGAGAATATGATTACTGACACTGGAGCTCAAATTATTATCTTAAACACATTACACATAAAGACTGCACGGTAAAATGCAGTGGTAGCCATCTGAAATGATATCTATCCTCAAATCACATTTCTCAAGCCAATGAATTATCATCATATGTGGCAAAAACAAAAATATGATGGTCGGTGCAGGTTGCTAATTTTCAGGTCTTTCTGCACACGTTGCATACAAAACAAGTCAGACAGGCTTGATGTTGCTCTACTGGCATAATTTAATGAATAACAGACAGTTGTACAATGTTACAGACCATTTCTGTAGTCAGTCTGTGCTTTCCTAAAAATAAAAAAAACATGAATCTGTGCAGTACAAGTGGGCTACAGGCCTGGACTCAAGGAACACTGCAAAAATACATACAATTAGAATACATGTACTTAATCTTGTAGTGCATATTTATATATACATTTTACTTAAATACTGCACCAACATCTTTAAGAGGAAACAATGATTACTGGTGTGCTAAGTAGCAAAAGCTCATATTCACAATTTATTAGCAAACTAATAGCTTCAGAGCTCAGAAGCCAATTATGAACCCAAAACCTTAGTTGATCGAGTGGAAAATCGCTTGGGTGAAAAAAAAAATTGTAATTGTAATTCCTTTAAGCGTCTAACATATGGAAATGATGTCTCTGTAATTAAATGAATTGAGCACTCTGAGGTTGAAGTGAACTTTTGACTTAGAGGAGAGTTGTTCTGCAATGATGCCAATAATAGCCATAGAAGGCCATTTAGTTTTCTACTTGGATGACAATGCAAACCCACGCAAGAACAACATTCACTGGGTCAGGTAGCTGGGATCACACCACTAGGAAAACAGCCGTCTCCATGTAACAGATTCTTGGGCTTTTTAAGGGCTGGTGGGAATACTGAGGCGACCTCCACTGAAGAGCAAAGACGTGGAAAAGCCAGGCTTGCATGTACGGATCACAGCACAAATGTTCAGAAAACATAACCTGTGGCACTGGGCTCAGGGAACCTGCCCAGGATCCTCTCACTACAGGCCAGAAAAAATCACTAACATGCCTCATGGCTGTTTTAATTCTCCTGTTTTCCTGAATCTAGGGCTGAACACTTCGGGACAAATATATAATTGCAGCATTGTGGCTGAAATTAAAACTGCAATAATTTTCTGTAAATTAAGGTCCAGGGGCCGTATTACAGAAACTTCCTATCTTTTTGTCTGACATGTTCGAATAAGATTCACAAATTCAAATTACAGAAGCAAATCTTATCTTAATTTAGAAATCTTATCTTGCAGCATCTTACCTCAAGTAAGGAAATTTTAACCTGCTCAATCAACTGTCATGTCTGTTACTGAGCAATCTACCATAGGCATGCAGCTGAACGTAAACACATAATCAATATAAAGAATTTAGTTAGCCAGACAGCTATAGCTACCGTTACTGATGCAAAAAAGGTCAAACTGAACTAAAGCTATACACGTTCAGCTGTGTCTCCTCATTATTCACCACCTTCACTGTAATATTTTATCTGACAAGTTTTTTTATCAACATTAACACACAAAAGTAATAAAAGGATATGGTGGAGATCGTGTCTGCAGTGTCTGGGGATGTTTAAAATGCTGTTAGAAAAAAACCCATAAGTCAAAGCACCGTTTTCAATGTAGATGAATGTAACATTATTATGCTAGTTACAGTGAGCTTTGCTGGCTGTCACTGCATAAAACAAAAAAAAAAACAGATGGATAAAACAGGAGTTAAGACTCCTCTGGGGTTGTCTTAAAGTTAGGACAGAATTTAGAAAAATGTAGTTAGGATATTTATTTAATACTGTTTAGTATAAGATTATGAGCTGTTATTCTGTAATAGTTTCTGTCCTAAATTCAGTCCTAGTTGAACTGTCACAGTGATTCAACTGTGATTTCAAGATTTCAGAGTTAAGAAGTTTCTGTAATACGACCCCAGTATTTAAAATTTTTACCAAGTGTTTGCTGTTTGTTGACACTGAAACAAAAAGTCAGGAGGGCTAATAATACCCTTAATGTCAGAAAAAAAACGTTGGATGAGCAAGTGTCCACAAACTTTTGGTAATACAGTATACATAGATAATTGTGTAAGCAGTATGTGGGATAACGTTCAATTCAGCAAAATGACAGCAATAAATCTAGACTTCTAAGGCTTAAATGACCCTAGGGTCAGGTTGCTTAAGTAGCTAGTATAGTGTAGTGGGTAACACCTCTGCCCTTCATGTGTCATACTGGGGTTAAACCCTACACTACACCAATAAGAGTCACTTGGCAAAACGGATTTAATAAAAGATTCTGGGATTTGAAGACCTCTCTGGTGGAAATGTGTAATAGCACACAGTGTGGGGAAAACCATCTTGTAACTTTGGTAACGCTTTGGACCCCCATGAGCAGATGAATCATACTAAGGGGAGACGAAAAAAGAAAACACAAAAATGTTCAAAATTTGCCAAACAACATGTCTTCTAAGGATGTAAGGAAATTACCTCGTTATCGCATCTTTGTCAGTGTAATTTCAGACATAAACATCGAGCCAGATCTTCTTTTTGAGTTTATGTGTATGATGCTATTACATACAAGCATGTGATGTGGCTCCTGGAAAATCTGACCTGACACCTCTGACATTTAAGTTATTATATCAGGCTTTACAGGGCAACTCACAGCAGTGCAGGCACAACATACTTTTGTGTGTTTTTCTCCTAACTTAGTAGTAATGCTACTTCTTTTAATTTTAACAAGAAAATTGTACATAGTACTGCTTTATACTGTCTGTTGCTCTGAATAAGAATGATGTGAAACACACAAAATCAACTGGCTGGTGCTTTTTGTATAAACAATGCTGATCAGATGTGTGTAAGACACATATTCATGCTATTATTAGACTTAAACTCGTGCATTGTAGGAAGACCTTTACAAGAATGATGATTCATATTTTCCATGGTGGCTACTGTACCAATCTGCTGCCATTCCTTTGCAGACTTTGCATAGCGGGTGGGAGCCACACACCCCTCATAAGGAACACAGCCACTCACCAAGAGCATTTTAATATTAAGCGTGTTTTGGACTCTAAATGTTTAACAGCGCTGCCTACGTTTCCAGCAAGTCTCTCCCCACATGGCAGTCAAGATTTCTCCACCAGACAGCCGTCTGCCGTTGGCTTTTCACAGCGGCAGCCGCCTCACACATCTCTCTTTGCCCCCTTCCTTTTTACTGTGCGGTCGAGTAATTGAAACCGCTCCTCAGGAACTAGACGAGGCTTAATAAGGGAAAGCTGTACAGTAGCATCTACTGTACATTTACTGCCAGTCTTTACCTCTGCTGCAATGGCTACCTGCCATCAGGCTTTTGGACTTCTGTAGGTCAGCCACAAGACCTCATGTCAATGGCCTGAAGATAAAGTGCCAGCTAGATGGCTTGGACAGAGTCACTCCATAAGCAATGGAGCTGATGATAGTGGTTCTAGAGGGCAGTTCAGCCCAGCTAACTGGTTCCTTCTGCTGCCTATTATCTTTAAAATAGTCTCCACTGAGTGTATTTCACAAG
>JAILXH010270251.1:46240-61240 GCA_023558415.1 Piaractus mesopotamicus | reverse complement strand
ATAATACATGAGAGCCTCACACCTGCTATCACAGTGCACCAATGTCAATATGTCACTATTTTCTGTACAGTACACTGCTGGAAAAAAGGTACTGTGCAAGTACATTTTCGTTCGACAAGGTACAAACTATGTAAACATACCCTCAAATGTACATCAATGGTTTTAAGGTTCAGTTACTTGAAATATTCTTTTTTCCTCAGGGGAAAGGTATATATTTGTGTATTTTCATAACTTAAAGTTTTAAAAGAGAAAAATGAAATAAAAATCCTTAAGTCAAGACAATGTGTGTGAAGTCACTACAACTTAAAAAATCTAATCGCAAAGGAATATGCTACAATTATGGTCCCTAACTAAAAGGTACTGAAGACAGACCCTTGAGGGTACCACCCCAGTGACAATTTAGTATCTTTTTTCTGAGAGTGCATAGTAATGTACTATTTTGAGTTTCAATACTGACAATACTGACAACTGATTGCACAAACCACAGATAGATTACATATTTTACTATTTTTTAAAGGTAAAAATACAATTATAGGTTCAGTTCATTAATTATTGTGGAATTCCAGCGATTTTTCCACATTTCTGAATAACTCAGTCCTTGAGAGTGGTTTGATGTGAAGTGGTTAATTGTAAAGAAATTTATAGACTCTGATTTCTTTACAGTGATGGTGATAGGAACCAAGGGTCATAGTCACAATGTGTCAAGACCAGGGATGGGGGAGTAGCTACGTAGCACGCCACTTTTTGTAGCTAACTACAAATATTTGTAGCTAATAGCTGTTGCTGCTACATTTTTTTGTGTAGCTATAGCGATAATTCTTGCTACAATTTCGCTACAGGCTTCAGGCAATCCGTGCAAAATGTGAACCATAGAACGCGGTCGTTCACTGGGCTGGTGGCGACTGTGCAATCCTGACTGAGCCACTGACAGTGCAAGCAAATGGCCATGCGCTGATCACCCATCACTAGTAGGCTTAGTATGTGCTAACGTGCTACTACAGGCTAAAAATATAATATATAAATGAAAATGCAGACTTAGTTAGCTCTGCTTTAAGCTTTAGCTCAGCTGTATCCGGTTTTCTCGCATCTCAGTCAGAAAACTTTCTTGTAAAGTTTCTAAGTTTCTTGTAAAACGTCTCTCAATGTTCGACTTTTTACAAGGCTGAATTCAGCTTCTCATTCACCAGCTTCTTGTTCGAATTCCAACCATTTAAGATGGAATGGGAAAATTCAAACGAGAAGCTGACATCAGCTTTGCAACTTTTTAGTGTTTGACAGTTTCTCGTTGCAGATTAAACGTATTAGGAAACCAGCTAGAGTGATTATAAATGCAGATAAGTCTGTTTCTAAATGATCATTGTTCACCTTAAATCTTTCTCTTTGCTGTTTCGATAGCTGCTAGCTAGACGAGACTGTTTTCTGCATTGCTGTGTGACCAGCAGTCTGCACGTCAATCTTCAGCATTAAAGTTTGGTGAATTAGCAGTTATGCATTAACTCCAGTGCAGAGCCAGGGTCACTGATGAGAATTTGAGGCTAAAGTGTTGCTGAAGTTTAACAAAGGACTCTGAATGTCATGTCTGAGCATATCTTGCTGAAATGTTTAAATTGGAGCAGTTTCATTTCAACAGTTGACAGTGCTTTGCACAAAATTGTTTGGTTTGTATCCAGTTATTTTTGTTGATTTTTGATAGGAAAAACCTGGAATGATTGACTTTGCCTCTACTTCGTCTAATTTGTTTTTGGATATCACACCTCTGGTTGTGTAAGTCTGATTGTTGGTTACACTTTTTGGTGATCTTTTTGTATATTTGCAGCTTTTCAATTGTATGCTTCTTTCTGGCACATGATTAACTGTAGTGTCTTGTTCACACTTTCAGTTGGGCTTGTTTGGTGCGTCAGGTGGAGATTCACAAACATTCTGACCATCACGTTTTGAAAGTAGCTAAAAAGTAGAGCACTACTTTTCACAAAGTAGCTAAAAAAAGCCAGTACTTTTTTGGAAAAGTAGCTAAATTGTAGCTAGCTACAAATTTTGGGAAAGTAGCTACAAAGTAGCTAACTACAAATTTTTCAGTAGCTATCCCAACCCTGGTCAAAACACAAATACAGCCATTTTATATACTATCCAAAAGCACCAGTGAACCTACACCTTTTGAGTTTTTATATGTAATGTTGATGATGGTAAAATAGCGATACATCTGAAGAAGTAAGTTTTCTTTAGGGACAAATTTTGCCTTACAACGCCCTGCATGTACTCCTCAACCATAAATGGATTAAACTAAATGCCCCAACATATATTCTAAGCCGAAACTTTATCACAAAGCTATCATAAATCAATGGTGTCAGACATCAGGCAGCATATATCTAAACTTTTTATGTAACAACTTTGTGTGAGGGAGCTTCCAGAGGCATTAAACTCTTCAGTCTGGTTCCTGACCCCACCACTGTGAACAATTCTGACTCTGCAAGTTTCTCTAGAATGGAGCATTTCACGTCAAGCCACTCTAAATGACTTTGTTCACATCTTACCCATTTATATAGGTAGAATTTCTTAAAAATCGGTGAAGTTTCCCCGTAAGTAAAATCATAAAACAACTGGATATCTGCTCTTCATGATGTTCGTTTGAAGATTGTTTTCACTCCACAATAAATAACAGTACCATTAAACACTTTATATGACGATGGCACTGCAGGGTTTCCAGTGAATGAAGCGTAGTGATACTTACAGAGGTTTCTAAAATGCAGTCAGACAAGATATTGGCACTCACAGAATACTTCTCAGCCAATCATTGCGAGGTCAGACCTAACTGTGGAATGATATTTAATAAAGTATGTGCATATCTCTTTGGCCAAGATCAGATTTGTGCTCTATCTTCAGAGAAAAAAATCCATATTCCCAATTTATTTTCAGCACTGGTTCACTCACTGACAGAGCAGTGAGTGGCAGAGGCAAGAAGGCTTAATGTTTACTGTCTATATTATAATTATGATTCATACCAAAATAATTGAGAGAAATCAATCTGAATTGTGGAAATTTCAGATTTTCTTTTTCTAAACAGCCGTTATATAATTGAATCAACTGTTATATAATGAATCCCTACACCGAAAAAAGTTGTTCATGATTTTATTGTGTCATGTTTCATATGTTTTATATGTTACGTCAACACGATTGCTTTCTTTAAGTTTACTTGTTTTGGCAGTGATTGTGTTCATGTAATACATTTTATTCATGTGCAACCATTCAACACATTTCAATCATGTCAAATTAAAGCGCCATTTTTTTCAGTGTATTTTCATGTAAAGTGTTGTGTCCAGTATAGATGGTCCAGTGTGAGGATGGTTAAGTGTAATGAGTTGAAGTGTACCTTAGAGCCTCTAGTGCTCACTTGCCTTCTGTACAACAGCTCTGAAAACACGTCCCACACGTCACTCATCTGCCTCAAGCAGTGAACTGAAAATCACATGGCTTTGGAGGATCACTGCAATGCAGCAATTTCTGTTTACATTTCTCCCTCTCTCTCTCTCTCTCTCTCTCTCTCTCTCTCTCTCTCTCTCTCTCTCTCTGTGTGGGCAAATGAGCAAGACTCCCAGGTGTGAGGAGTAAAGTAAGCGGGGGGCCAGCGCATTCAGGGCCCATCCACACTGAAAGGTGCCCATTTAAAATAGCTGAGGGGGTAAATAAATAGAGTCTGAGTTAAACTGAAATTGGTCAGGCTACAGGATACACATGCGAATCTGGCATCTCTGTAGTGCTCTGATGCCAGAGGGGAACATTACAGGAGACCATGTTTTGACTGCGAGTCTAAATTCTGCTACACCACTTGGATGAGCCATGGAGATAGACTAGTTATGGGATTATTTTTTTAAAGGTAAAAATAGAAATCTACGTTCAGTTTTCGCAGCTTTTGGGGGTCTAGTGAAAGCACAAAAATGGCTGGATATCTACTTGGTGTTGCTCGCATGACTTCAGACAAGCTGGAACATAGAAATGTGTCATTCAGTGATTACACTTTGCGACATAAAGTAAATTCAGTTGAAACTTGGCTTTACGTCATCTAAACAGTCTCACAAAAACACACACACACACAGACACAGTCATCTGACTAACAGAGCGCACCCAGTGAGAACATTCCTAAGACGTTAACACACTGAGAGACTGACAAGAACTGTAAATGGTCTACCAGCTCTTTCAGAGCAAGACACCTGTGTATAAACACCCGTAAAGAGCAATCACATCAAAGCCAACTGGACTGGAATTTCATTCAGGATAAAGGCGCTGCTTAAAATCTTTGGTAGTCCGTGAAGTAGGGTGGATATAAGTTTGTATCTGACTGCTTTTCTCAATCAGTACAACTGCAATCTATCATCACACGTCCACAACATCAGAGCTACAGGGAAAAGTTTATTTTTTACTCCAAATTATAGTGGAGCCGAAGCACAATAATTCTCTGGAAGATGGCGAAGAAGACGTGCAGTTTGAGTTCGTAGGTGGTCAAAACAGATTCACAAGTGTTACGAAGAATAAATGTATATAAACGTAAGGTAAATAAATAACATCAAAATTATAATTAACAACCTGCCCATATTATTCAACTTTTGTTGATTTTCAGTCATTTAGGCATGTCAAAAAGGGTAGACATAGGCTATGTTCAAATTACAAGTCTCACTGTTCAATTATGATTTTTTTTTTTTTTTTTACTCACATTCGATTTTTCTAGCTTTACGCTTCGCATTCATGCAGGTAAATGACTCAAATTGTCATTAATCTAAACAAACCTGTGTCCTAAAACAACCCACATGCACACATCCTAATCAATAATGTCATGTGAATGAACCACGTGAGTCATGTACAACGAACTAACCAGAACAAGCTTTTTGTCGCAAAGATAATTTACTCTCAGCTCAGCTCTCAGCTGTTCATTATTAGAGTAAGATAAAAAAAAAAGCATGAAAAAAGATGCTTTTGCACTGTTTATTAGAGCTGATATCAAGTTAAATGCTGATGCCACAATAATGCTGAACCATTCTCATTGAGGTTGCATGGCCGCGAATCGGATATATACCCAGTCTAGTACCAAATATGAAAGTGACTCAGATTTTAAGAGATTCTTTGAAAAGATTGGATTTGTGTGTCCAAAATAGCCTGGTAATGTAAACGCAGCCATAGTTTCCAAGTGGTTTAACCATCTAAGCCCTATTGATGGGAGACTGCAAACATGATGCTGGCCAAAAAAGCTCTCTGTTACCTGATGTTACAGAAATAGCAGTTAGCGTTCTCCTCCAAGTGCGCTGAGGTTGACATTACATGAGTAGTCTGAAAAGTTATGATGAATGGATTCACATGTCTCTGTGAAAGACATGCTCACCTTCTTCGTCTCAGCTTAGCAGCACTGTGTGATGGAAGAGACCTATCTAGAGGGTGGAACTGGACAGGACTAAAATTGAGTAATTATCCCCCGCAAAAAAAAAAACGTAAAAATACTAGACACTGGATTTATGTCTGGAAGTGTGTAAATGTGGCTCTCCTAATTTACTCTGCAGAATGTTCATATGGAAATGCAATATTCCTCATTGACCACACCCACTGTAAGGCAAAGGCTAAAGGAAAAATAAATGTATATAAAAAAAACTTTGACAAGAAACAAAGCAATAATATGCCTGATAATTAGCACAGAGAAAGAGAAAAAAATGTATATTTCCACTCAAGCCAAAGAAAACCTGCAAAGGTCAGGGCAATTATTTCACAAATGAATAAGCACAGTGTAGGTATGGCAAGGAGTTCAAACATTTGCCTTCTGGAGTCATGGAGAGGGGTGGCCAGCCACCTTGGCATGGAGCTGCATGACGTGACATGTCAAATAAATGTCTACACAGAACTTCGTCCACCTTACAAAAATGTACTTTTCAATTAAATACGCCTCTCTCTCCCTCGCTCTCTCTTTTGCTAAGGAAAGCTCAGTGCTGTACTCTGTCTTGTGCTTTTTGGCCATTAGAAGTGTAAAAGTGTCACACGCTGTAAGTGTGTGGGCCCTTATGAGGGAAGTTAGGGAGCCAAAGAGCAATGAAATCATTCTGCCGAGGGGTGGGGGGTGGGGGCACTGGCTGCAAACAAATAAGAACAGAAGGATCAGCACCAGCGGGATCCATAAGAAGCTTATTGAAACAACAAACCTCTCCACAGGAACACAGCATTAAACTACTCAAGATAGTGCTAAAAATAAGACACAGAAACTGAAACTGACTTCATGATGCCACATGAATCAGTCTTCTTCGATAAACTTATTAAAGCGTGCTGAGCTTTATACAGTCGAACCTGGATGTCCATTTCCAGCTTACTGAGCCTTTAGGGTTCTAAATCTCATTTATAGACATTTATGTCAACACAGCTTTTCGAGAAGTCACTTAAAGACTGTAGATTAGTCATCAGTTTGTGTAAGTTATGCACGCGGGAAAGTGTCACTGGCAGTTGTGGTTCAAATCTCTGGCAGCACTTGTCTGGTTGCCTCCCTTAATCAGGGCCCACAGCAACACACCCAAGCTGCTTGCTGCGACACCCAAAAAGCCACATCTACATGCCTGCGGGTCAGCTTTAACGGCCTCACATTCAAAACTGTTATAATCTCCCCGCTAAAGTAAACACAATTAGAAATTGGAGTCTCGGGGCTTGTGGCTGAAGTGTCGGAAGCGTGTGACGGGAAAAAGCACACATGGTCAGTTAATCCCACCTCATTGTTAGATGGGCCCATAGGCCACAGAGAGATGGCCACAGAACTCCAGTCACTGTGGCAGTGTCTGTGTGGCCAGTGGAAAGTTTGGTTAACCAGGGGTGGTGTCGGATGATGTTTACATCCCCCACAAGTCCATAGAGGGGCAGAGGCCAAGCAGCCGTGGGCGAATTAATGGCTTTCTTTGTATTTGTTAATGTACCTTGTTATGTATACTGACTGGACATGTGAATACAGTTTTTTATACAGCGGTTGACTATTTGTGGCTGATTGAAAATAATGGAGTCATTTGTGGTATTCGACATTTTATTTAACACTTAAGATAAAGACATATGGATATTGTAATTTGAAGGGAGCTTACACTAACTATATATCAGCTATTTTTCACATAGAAATATCAATATGTTTGCATGCATTTTTAAATGTATTATTATGCTACAGTAAAACTTCAAGCATTTTTTTCAAAAAGCATAAAATGGTTTTCAGTTCGTAAGGACAATGCCCTAAAAAGCTTCTATACAGAAAAAAAAGCTTTAACATAAATTCCACACTACAATATAAATAACTGAACAGACGACATAGTCTCAAATACATATAACATACACTTCCTGGTATTTTATATATTTCCATAAAAAAATGAAACCAATCAGAATCCCTATAAATGTATTGTACTGTAATGCATACCTCTGAAATAGCCTGCTGCTTATTCAATATACACTTGCATTTTATAAATGAGGTCCATAGGGAAAATGTATTTAATAAATGTATTTTTCTCTATGTATGTATGTATGTAGTTACAGCGGCACTGTTGTATACCACTTTAACAGTACTTTGCCTCCATTCTCTACTGTTTGCATTTAAGGAAAGAATATCTAAGATAGCAATAATTAAAACCAATGATTGGCCTTTTGAGTATTAAAATATGTTGCCTCTGTTGTTTCTGCAGTCCAAAACTTTAAACCTAAAACCCAGACTGAGCGATCAGCCAGCCAGAGCGAAGGCCAACTGCCTCATTCATGAGCAATTAAAAATCACTTCACTAGTCAGTGAACTGCAGTCTCACCACAGCCTCCACAGAACTAAAGTCAAAATAAATGTTACAGTCAGGACGTACACTGCAAACCCCACTAAAACCCCATTTTTAATGGATTAAGAAAATGGCTTCTGGGAGATGCCGTCTAGACTGTCTAGCCCTCATTTTGACCTCTATCTTAAAATCTCATCTGCTTAGAACTTCACAGAGATCATTAACAGACAGAGAGAAACTTTTATCACTTTAGATGATGGACCTCATATATAAAATCCCATTTTTGGTGCGTTTTTATCAAAGGTTTTATTAAAAAGTAAGTAAGTTAAAAGTAAAATGCACAAAGCACTTTTAAAAACAGATACCCTGAATGGTTTAAAGGGACCATATAATGAAAAACTGAATTTATGGAAATATTATATAATATATGGAAACTAAACTGCAAAAACAGCCTGTTTTGAATTCACTGCTTTTGTAAGGTCATGAAAACCACGTCATTTACATATATACATCTATTTACCTATTTAGCCTACAGAAGTTTAGCTTTGCCATTTCAATCTGAAGCTATAAGGAGTGTTTCAGCTGGACTGCTTTTTGAAAGAGGCACTATACAGGGCAGCCAATCGTTTAATTCTAAGGGATAAAGAAAGGTTGGAAAATGGTCAGTAAAAATGGATTATGACTGTTTTTAATACAATACCACACAGAAGTCATGAGTGGACCTTAGGGGGCCCTTTAAATAATAGGCAAAGAGGTCACATAACTATTGCAGAGTACTTTCAAAAATGCTGTCTAATTTGCCCCATCAGATCTCCCTGTCACAAGCCCCAGCCACAGATTAGGAGTTAGAAGTTGTGTTAGGTTGAGAGTTAAGGCTAGATGAAAAAGAATAAGATGAGAGTAAATCAGATGACTTTATAATTTTTCTTCTTTTTTTGTTGCTATTTCTTTTCACACCATTTGATAATGGCAGATGCCATTGCGTGAACATGTGATGAGGTATGGACCATATAAAATTTGAAATTTGCTTTTTTTTTCTCTTTGGTTATACGAACAATTGTTACTTTAAGAATGTTTTTCAACCTTGTGCGTCTATGGTGCTCCATCTGCTGAAGGCTAGAATGCAGATATTGGCATGACATCATCTCAGACCTTTACGTCATGTTCAATCACTGCTCAGATAAACTGTGAAATCTGAGAGTAACACATATAAGCATATCCAAATATGCATTATTACCTATGCTCAGCCAAACAAAGGCATGCATGCCTGTACTAGTGTACTTGTACATACCTTTATGAAATATTACCATACAGCTCAGAAGAGAAAACGACTGCAGTATTCCAGTGCAGGTATGAGGCAGGCACACATATACACAGGCTTATGCAGGTAGGGCCAGTGTTATGTGTATGTCAGTCTAAGCAGAGCGCTTCCTGTTTAAAGGTAAGGGTCACTGAAGCGGGTAGCTCAGGCTTTGGGAGATCAGCAGCTGCAACATGCACACACACTAACACCTACTGAGACCTTCTTAGTGCTGCTGTCAGCTCCAGACCATCCCCCTACTTAGTAATATCATGATTGCATGTGTGATGTCGTTTCAGTCAGCACACTCAGGTGATCCATTCAGCACCTTTGTGGAGCGCAGAAAAGGTAAGGTGGCAGTGTCTATAATGAAAAGTTGTATTTGGACAAATATGGCACACTATTGTGGGAAAAAGGTTAAAACAAGCAAGTACAATATATTGTCGCTGTCCAAAGAAAAACATGTATAGGCAAAAATGCCAACTTTGTAAGAGAAGGCAGAATCGTAGAATCGTAGAATTCAGTGTAAGTTAATGTAAAGAGATTTAATTCAATGCAATTTTGGAGCTTTTTTATTGGCCCAATCATCATAAAATTTTCAGACAATGTAAAGGACAGATGCTGGGCTCAAATTATACAGAAACCTAAAAACTGCAAAAAAAACGGAGGTACTTGTTTTGTTTTCTGCTGGACAGCGACAATGTATACCTCTGTTTAGGGCTTTTGGAGCTGGTGCAATGTGTATGTCTTATTTTGACAACATGGCTTACATATTTATGCAACATTTTTCAAAATGTATTACATGGGCAATTATGGGTAACACTTTCTTCTACAGTCCTCTAAGTTCTAAGCATAGACCGGGTGAGTGTGAAGTACACACTCCAAAGCACTAAGGAATTATTTTGGTTGACATGATGAGCTGCACGACAGTGTAACTAAACTACACTGAAATGTCTAACAGGTTCTAGCTATTAAACAGGTAAAGGACATAGTAAAATGTCTCATATCTGGTTAATTATTGCCGTAACAAGGTCTACATACATTCAGTTTCACTGTAATGCTACACGTTTAAGCAACACTTGGAAACTCTTGGAAACTTGGAAACTCTAATAGTAGCAAGTAGTTATATCAGGTAAGCAGGAGGTACAAACCCATCAAGGTTTTAAGTATGTATTGGTCTGTCACCAAGAAACAATTCTTACTAGGTTTTACTGGGTTCTTACCACTTACTTAGAGATTATCATGCCTTACTTTCTTTGCCTGAAACATGTTCCAAAAAACTTGAGACAGGGGCATGTTTACCACTGTGTTACATCACCTATCCTTTTAACAACATTCAGCAATCATTTTTGAACTGAGGCCAACAATTGTTATAGTTATGAAAGAAGATTTTTTTCCCCATTCTTCCTTTATATAACACTTCAGCTGCTCAACACTCCAGGGTCTCTGTTGTCGCACTTCATCATGCAGCACATCAATTGGAGACAGGTCTGGGCTGCAGACAGGTCATGTAACTCAAGCAGAATGTGGCTTGGCATTATCTTGTTGAAACAAGCAATGACATCCACAAAAATGATGTCTCGATCGAAGCATATGTTGCTCCAAAATGCATATGTGGCCCTCGGCACTAATGGTGCCGTTTGCAACTGTGCTGTTTGTTCTATTTGTATTTTCCAAAGAAGCAACTAAGCATTCAGTGAATACTTCTTTTCTAACCATTCATTAGAGGTGTACCTGTATGTGTATTCATTCCGAACCGTATGGACATTGCAGTTTGGTGCATGCAGTGGTGCGGAGAATACATGGTGGCCTACGTGCGAAGGTTGATGAACATAATGCGGTGTCAAATTTCACAAGCGAGAGTTCCACCTGGAAACCTTAAGCTGTAAACCGTTAGCAAGTTAGCAAAGTACCATGCCAAGCTTGGCACAAGCTGACTGGCATCTGACTGAATCAGTCACACTATGGCGAGTGAAAATGACACACAGGAGCCAGAAGACCCGCCTGCTCCTTTTTTATCATTTCACAAACTTCCCAGTCTTACACTGCTGCTGTCACAGCTTTTTGGAACGCAGACATCAAATTTAAAACCTCTGTATATTTACAAGAAACAATGAAGTTTAGGTGAAGGTAAAACACACACACACCCGCACGCACACACACACACTCGCTCACGTTTAACAAGAAGGTCCTGTGGTACTCTAGTAAATAGAGTGAAAACAACCTTGTGTTAGCTGAAATGGCTGAGTCTACTGAGAATTGTGGACAAGTGTGTGCTTTCTTGGACTTTTGGGGTACTACACACTGGTGCTTCACATCAGTGGCATTTTGTGTCCTTGTTATTTGCATTTTACCTATTGCATCCCAACTCTTGTGGAACTGGGTTCATACAAACACTTGGGTACATACACCAAATTCTACTCTAATGCAACATGTTCTTATGGGAAAGTAAATTGTGAAACTGTCTAAGTAAATAGTAAGGACCCAGTAAAACTCATTGCTTACTTTTACAACTCCGATTCTGTCTTGTTTCTAGGTAATAAACAAGTACATACTACATAATATTAGCCCATATAGCTATGTGGTATGGAGAGGCACTTCAAATGTATTCTCATGTATGAACGTGTAACATTACAGTGAAATTTAGTTTGAGTATGTTGTACCACCTTAGTTAATTATCTAAATATGTCCTTTTTCTGCTTAATGGCTGGAAACTGTTGCAAATTTCAGGGTAATTTAGTCAAATTGTCTTGGTACATACCTGCTTTTTTGTCCAAAATAGTGACGAAGTCATTTAGAGTTTGCACTTCACACTTACCTAGTTAATACCTAGAACCTGTTTGGAACTTCAGTGTAATTTAGTTAACCTGTCTGAAAACTCTGAATCATGTTACCCAAAATAATTACCTAGTATACTGAAGTTTGTACCTCATATTCACCAGGTTAAAACTTAGAACTGTAAAACAAAGTGCTATCCTATTATTGACTGTAGGCCATCTGTTGTTCTGCACCAACTGTCAGACAACCTCTGCTCCGTTCAACACTGGCTCATATGAGGCACTATATGCAGACCCTGCAAAGAATGGCATGAGTACACCAAGCATCGATGGCCACGCTTCATTTCGATAGTCCACTGTAGATGCTTTGTAGACATTCATCTTTACTTCAATTTATTGGTTACTAACCCTGTTACTGAAGTAGCCCTGTCCTGCACATTTTGTATTTTTCCTGCTCTAACACACCCACTTCAACTCAGGAAGGGCTTTTTAATTAGCTACTTAGTTGACACGGGTGTGTAAGAGAAGGGAAAATGGTGAAATATACAGACAACGCCTTTTCAAACCTTCTAAAGTGTGATTCTTTTCATTGTCGTCTGTGGAGCAATGCACACCACAACTAAAAAGCACTCCTCTATCGTGCAGTACATGCTTCAAGCTTGCTGCCTTCTCCAGTCTCTCACGATTTTGCTGTTTTTGTACACAGTAAATGAAATTCTTGCTTTTTTCTTTTTTTTGTTACATAAGTGTATATATTTTCTGTCTTCACTGACCGTCCACTTTATTAACTACACATATCTTATATCTACAATCATTGTCCATTTCATCAGGATCACTTACCATATAGGTGCACTTTGTCGTTTACAATTACAGACTGTAGTCCATCTGCTTCTCTGCATACTTTGTTAGGCCCCTATTCACCCTGTTCTTCAGTGGTCAGGACCCCCACAGGACCACCACAAAACAGCAAAAACCTTTTGTGAAGGTTAGAGAGGTTAAGCTTAGGATAATGTGTGTTTTTTTATTCAGCTACTGTCAGAAATAGGGACTTTACAGACTTACAGACTCAAGTCACACTTGAGTCACACGTCACAAGTTAACTCACAGCTTTGTGTGTGACTGGTATGACAACTAACTAACCTTTTATTATAACTCTTGATTAGACAAAAACTTCAGTACCTACAGGGACATAACCAAAGTCCTATGTGTAATATTTCTCATGTTTAAAGCAAAATGTTAATTTAACAACACTTAAAAACACTTAGAATGGCAAACAATTAGAATTAGCTGGTACCTGGCTAGCTAGCCTGATGGCCAATCTACCAAATACAAAAATTATATATTTGTTTTTAGTAAGTTACAGGTCGCTTAATGTGTTAACCTAATTTCTTTGTTGGTCATGTGGAGTTTTACTGAATACATGAAAGTGAAAGTAAATTTCACCAGGAAGGAGAAGAGCAAAACAACTTTTTTGTCTATGTCAGGTGTACATGCATATAACCAGGACCCTAAGGTTGTGCCGACAGACGATGCCATCGTCCATCATCGAAGCCTGACAGATGTCACAATGATGTTAGCTCAGTGCTATTTGGGATTTTTATGTCAGGTCCATTTTAAATACAGACATTTTTAGCTCATAACAGGCATGTAAGCAATGTTCTTTACTTTACAGGTCTCTTATTTTAAGTAAACCTTTATTTAAAGGCTTACACTGTAAATCTGTCTTTGATTATTGTAGTGTTAGCCTGTTAGCCAGCTAGCTTTCTGCAACCTGTCGAGTCTGCTAGTGAGGGCAGAATACAGCCAGTATTTTATATAACATATAAAAAAGTTAATGCGAGTCTGTTACGAGCAAACAGTGATGTTTAACTGGCAGTTTGTCGTCTGGTTACATTTAATAAATACAGATTTCAACTCTAACAACTAAGCTTTTTCACTGTCATTATGAAGCCACAGTCTCCTGTCTGCTGAAGCGCTATGCTATGTATGCTTGTCACATTGGTCTTCTTGCTGTAATTTAATCTTTACTGAACTGTACTGATAGCCATAAAAGGCACGTTGTTCCAAAATGACACAGAGACATCTAATTAGACAAAACAATGACTAACAATAACTAAAAATAAGCACTACTTCTTTTGACACTTCAATGTAAATCCCCAGTAGACATTGTCATATGGCAGTTAGGTAGACATGGCCCCAGCCTACAGGACCATTCTGGATAACTATAACTGAGATCATACTACTCTCTTTAGGCTATAGAAAAGGCCTGTAGAATGTGCATTGCAGTGCATTCCGTATAGCAGGTTTAGCCTAATTGCAAATAAATATTTGAGACTTAACTAAAGTTCACAGCTAAGTAATCGAACCTTGACTTGGACTTAAAGTGACAAGTGAACTGTTATGACTGTGGAACACATGTGTGTCAGTATGTTTGTGTGAGTGTGAGTGAGTGTGTGAATGTCCGCAGGTCTTATGATGTCAGAGCAGGTGCAGTGTGAACAGGGTCACTAATGCTGTGAGGCTTCAGAAAAACTTCTACAGCTGGACGCGCTCCATTTATATAGCAGCCATGCGTCATATACTGCACGTACTCAGAGAGCATGCTCAGGGAGAAATGGAGAGAGAGAGACAGACAGAAAAAAGATAAAAAGACAAACAACAAAGCAGCAAGAGTAGAGAAAATAATTGGAAATAGACAAAGAGTAAAAAAGTGTGAGCATGAGATATAGAAAGAGAGAGAGAAAGAGAGTCAGACAGAAGGAGAATAAGAGATACTGAGAGAGAGAGAGAGATACAGAGATAAGGAGGAGGGGAGAAAGAGACAGATACTGACAGAGTGAGAAGAACAGAGAAACAGAGAATGAGAGGTAAGGACAGGGAGTGGCACTAAGAGAGAAGGAGAGAGACGATAGAGAAGGAGATAGGGAGAGAAGAAGGAGAGAGGGAGAGAGACAGAGAAAGAAGGGAGAGAGAGAGAGAGAGAGAGAGAGAGAGAGAGAGAGAGAGAGAGAGAGAGAGACTGAGAGACAGAGAAGGAGAGCAAAGGAGAGAGACTGAGTGAAAGTGAGCAAGCGAGAGTCCACAGAGGCCCTTTCAGCCATGTAGAGCATCTCTGTCTGATTCAGTTACGAGTAAACAACTCAGCTGTAATTGCTGGTCTACCACTTAG
>JAILXH010270251.1:22673-37463 GCA_023558415.1 Piaractus mesopotamicus | reverse complement strand
CACACACACACACACACACACACACACACACAAACAAACACACACAGGCACAAACACACACACAAACATCTACATAAGCAAATACGCAGGTGTACAAGTATGGTGCACTATGGTCCACTACTCAAAAGCACACATAGAATAACAGCAGGCAGGTCGGCCTGTGGGCTCTGAACAAGCCATGATTAAGCTGTCAGGACTGATGAGTGTGTGAGTCAGAGAGAGACTGAGAGCTCCTTGAGCAACCAGCACTGAACACACACACCTGACTGTAACACACGCTAACATCTCACTGGCACTAACAGACAGCTCAGTAATCAGGGATGGGGGAGTAGCTAAGTAGCACGCTACTTTTTGTAGTTAGCTACAAATCTTTGTAGTTAATAGCTGTTGCCGCTACAGTTGTATGAAATGTAGCTAATAGCTGTAGCACCTACAAATTTTTCTGCTATAGCGATAATTTTCGCTACAATTTCGCTACAGGCTTCAGGCAATCCGCGCAAAATGTTAACCACAGAACGCGGTCGTTCACTGGGCTGGTGGTGACTGTGCAATCCTAACTGAGCCGCGGACAGTTCGAGCAAATGGGCACGCGCTGGCCCCACGCGCTGATCACCACTTACTATAGTAGGCTTAGCTCAGCGGTCGGCAACCAAAATGTTAAGAAGAGTCATTTTGTCCTTTCAACAAAAATGAAACCAACTTGGGAGCCACAATATTTTCTGTCCGTTTTACCATCTTGGCTATAAGTATATCTCAGTATGTGCTGATAGTTCAGGCTAAAAAAATAACAAACACAAATGCAGACTTACTTTGCTCTGCTTTAATCTAGCTCAGCTGTAGCCGCTTTTCGAGCATCTCAGGAAACTTCTCTGCGAGTTTCTTGTAAAATGTCTCTCAATGTTCGACTTTTTACGAGGCTGAAGTCGCTTCTCGTTCTCCTGTGTCTCGTTTGAATTTTCCCGTTCCACCTTAAATGGTGCCTGAGGCACCAGGTTGTAGTGCTGCGCCATTTAAGGTGGAAGGGGAAAATTCAAACAAGAAGCTTGAGAATGAGAAGTGACGCGACAGCTCTGCAGCAGTGGAGAGATTATTCAGGCCTGATTCTCACCCCAAACAGGGCCTGGGTCACTGATAAGAATTTGAGGCTAAAGTGTTGCTGAGGTTTAACAAAGGACTCTGAATGTCATGTCTGTACATCTTGCTGAAATATTTAAATTGGAGCAGTTTTGTTTCAACAGTTGACGACAATTCGTACAAAATTGTTTACTTTGTACACGTTTATTTTTGTTAGGAAAAACCCGGAATGACTGTCTAAATTTTTGTTGAATATCACACCTTTAGTTGTGTAAGTTTGATTGTTGGTTACACTTTTTGGTGATCTTTTTGTATATTTGCAGCTTTTCAATTGTATGTTTCTTTCTGGCGCATGACTAAATGCAATGTCTTGTTCACACTTTCAGTTGGGCTTGTTTGGTGTGTCAGGTGGAGATTCACAAACATTCTGACAGTCACGCTTTTAAAGTAGCTAAAAAGTAGTGCACTACTTTTCAAAAAGTAAATAAAAAGTAGTCACCACCTTTTCTGGAAAAGTAGCTAAATTGTAGCTAGCTACAAATTTTGGGACAGTAGCTACAAAGTAGCTAGCTAGTCATTTTTCAGTAGCTATCCCAACCCTGTCAGTAATTAACCCAACACATGTACACATCTTTAACACACAAGGCATCCGCTTGCATTTTCGCCTCGCCTCATCCTACTCATTTCTGCCGCATTATGTGGTGCACGATGGTTTACGGTACAGTAAAATCTGATTGATTTGGTAGTGGCAAAATCTTTTCAATCATTAATTTTAATAAAATAAACATAATTAAGATATAGGATCACTTAAAGCAAAAGGAATTTAGTCTTTAGTCTGAAATGCATTTTCATTTCTTACATCTGAACCACTTTGGTAGAATGATCCATATTCAGCACCTATAAGGTAGGTAGACATCATAAAGTGGATAGAGAGTGGAAATACAAGGCAAGTGTTTCTAATAAAGAGGATGGTGACTGCAGAACTTCCAACTGGATTACAGCACTACTGACCAACAGCCCTAAAGCACACTAAAGTGACAACAGTACTACTGAGTACAGACAATGGCATTTTTAATGCACAACACAACTGAAAACTACATTAAGGCTTTGGAACTAAAGAGCCCATCTCACCCCAAAACAGCAGATCAAAGTCCAAGTAACCCTGCTTCCAAACAGGCAATGGCCGTTCTAGGAGCTTGTTGTCTATGTGCATGGTCAGTTCTCCACTGGGCTATTCAGGACCAGCTCATCACAGACAGCCTAGTGTTTACACAGAAATTTTAACCCAGAGTAAAAAAGACACCGAACATATGAGTTCAATCTCTTAAACCCAAAGCTCAATCAAACGTAATAGAGTGGTTTTCACTAACATTCGCCTCTCTAGTTCAGGGTTAAAGCCTGGCAGTCTGGTTCTTTAGGGGAGGCAGTTCTCAGACTGCTCCTCACAGGCTGAGGCAGCAGAGGAACTCTCTCAGGCACAACCTGCTGCTCCCTCAGAGAAGAGGGGGAGAGGAAATAGGCTAACTGTATCCAATCAAACACTCTGGCCAATCCAATTATGTAGTTAGAGAGGCAGCTCGAGTGCAGTCGCACGGCCCTGGTCTGCGTCGGACAAAATAAACCAGCACCTGCACTGCGGTCTGAATGTACGCATGGGGAGGCCAGGTTCTAAGCGCTATAGAACTCGAGCAGGCAAAAGAGATTGCGCGTGAACGCTCCATCAATAAACAGCATGAGCCCCTAACGTCATTCAGAGGCCAGACGAAATATTTAAATTACGGCTGCTGACACAGGAGCCACCCAACTGCATACACATATTAAGTATCTGCAGTAGTGATAGGACAATAATGGAAAGACTTCATTCATTGTAAATGTTAGAATAAATCACAATCAATTATAGTAGTATTAAGTATGTGCTCTTTTTTGTCCAAAGCAAAAAATTGTATAAAAACTTCCTCCAGTCACATTGTATGATTTTATCATACACATATATTTTTTAGATTTGTAATGGCCGTCATCAGTGAAAACAGTATGCTAATATTGAAAAAACTTTATGAAATAGCATTATCATGCTTTGTCAATTAATTTTATATCAGCAAAAAAAATGTATCAACACTAATACTATCAGTAATCATCTGCAGGTTCTATATGATGTCTGTCCATGTGACGCAACCAGCCATGACCTCTCTCTGAGACTCGCCAGGAGCTTCGGGGGAAAGGAAGAGCCAGAGAGGTCAACAAAAAAAAGAGCACACCTCCCAAGGGTTCGTCAAGGCCATGCGTATCTGGTTTGGGAACATCTAGCTGTGTAAGAGATTAATGTAGGTGTGAGCTCAGCACTCCAGGGGTTTCCAGCGGCAGCGGAAGACCTTGAATAAAAGATTGAATTGCTGCTAGCGGAGATTTTCTAAATATCATGAATTAAGTTCACTTGAGAAAGCAGGCCGCCTGTAAAAACAGCCAGGCCCCTGCCAATTTTGTCAGCTCATCTCAGCAAAATGCAGGAAAAGATGAAAATGTTGCAAAGAGGGCCTTCAGGTAATTTGAAAGTAGTCCGTAGTGTGTTTACAGCAATCATGGCGCCTCTACGTCAGCGTCTAGCTTTGATAAAAACGTTTCATCTGATCAAACTCCAAAAATATAGTCTGCTCAATGGAATTAGAAATCGCTGCTTAGATGATACACCTTATGGCCTCTACAGTGACAGAACATTTTAATCTTTAAAATGGCTTGTCATCAGGATATAAGATTTGAGTCTCAGCTATGCCATGTGCTCTCTGTGGCCCAAGGAAGTATAGAGGAATGGAGTGGAAGAGAAGGGGGGCTCCTGTAATGACCCCTTGATGAAATCCCTGGCAGGGTGGTTTGGGTAAACAGTTGTGTCTGGAGCGTGTGAGGCACAGCTTACACTGCTTGCGCTCATTTAGCTAATTGCAGCAGCACCACTTTTGCCAACGGGGCAAACAGAGCTTGCCTGTGCTGGACTGTAGAACAGGGTTGGGCACACACGCACACATGCTCACACACACACATATGCGTTATGCAATTGAGGAGAAGAACTAATGCAAAGTTTCTAACAAAAGAAAACCTTTTACATAAACACCATATACGATCTTTATAAGCTCTTCATAAATACCTTTCTAATATCAAGTACATGTGAGGTTGTGGGTGCATGTGTTTGAGAACTGTGTGAGTATGAGAATCCAGGATGTGACTTAAGCCCCTAGTACACCTGGCATTATCATGCACCATGGGTGATCCAATCATAAGTGCAGCTGTGAATTGGATACACGTGTGAACAGGGTAAATGTGTCTTGGAGATGCGTTGTGATCTGATCACTCAAATCACCTTTAGAGGAGGTCAGGGACGCATATGACCACATACCATTTATAGTAGCAGTGTGAATGCTAAAGTGCCCCAATTCACCCTCAAAAACATCAAACGGCTGCCTTAATCAACTGCGTCATCATAGCAGAGCTGAAAGCAGCTGCATAGTTTATTTTTCATCTCCCATTTGTTTACAAGTCGTGTTAGCAATCCATTAGCAATCCATAGCAAAACCGTTGTAACAGCTTCTACATGTAAATGTGTGAAACTGTCCCCTTAAGGTCTTTATAAAAATGGATATACTTTTTATACGTCAATGTAAAACCACATCATTTTGAAATACTAACATTTCAAAAATTCAGTATAGGCACAAAATGAAAACCAAAAGGTCCAACCACTTCTCCAAAATCAAACATTTCCTCAAGAATTACACACAACTTGATACTTTCCAGCGAAATATGCAAAGATATTGCAAAAGTTATAATCAATTTAACATTTCTGATAGGGTGACTGACAGAGAATAATAAGCTGTTTCTGTCACCTTCAGTAAAGGCCTACAATGTGTTTAGCTTTTGGAACATTCAGTAATGAGGTTTTTAACTGAATTAAGTTCTTACTCACTGAAAATACTGAGCTGAATGTGCCACAATACTGTTACATTGCTGTTTCGCATGAACTTCACAGTAAACGCTGACAACTCGTAGACTGATGAAAATGTGGTTTATCAGCAATGAATAGACAGCACTACATGCCAGGCTCACACTATAGCACTGGACTGTGGTGACTGGTGAGGTCAACATGCGTTCAGTTGGGTACAGTTCTAACAAAGAAATTAGGGTTAGGTGTGAAGTCAGGTCTCAGATGACCTAGATGATTTGACAGTAAATGCTGATTAGCTATAGACATGAAGGTGTTATGAAATGGTAGGCTTAAAAATGGTCGATGAGATATAACTGGTTGATTATTTTGAAGAGCTGAGCCACTACAGCATGAAAGCAAGAATGGGAACCATCTCTTTCTCTTTTCATAACAATTGCATGAGAAGCCGTATCTATAACATGTCAAGCTATGTTTCCCTACAACAGCCATGTGGAGAGAAGATCTAGAGTAGCTAAAGTCAAACACAATAGCAGAGGTGTTTGCTAAACTAGAGCTGGAAGGAAATAAACAGCATTCAAAGCAATAGATCCCAGCTGAGGAGAATAATTATAGCAACAAAAAAGCAGTCAACAGGAGATCAGCATGGGAGGTTTTCAATCAAAGATGTGGAAGTGAGGCCTTGGCTTCTCAAAACCAGGTCAGTACTGGTCGACTGGCAGGAGATCAGTTGTGATACCACTCAGAAAGCGTGAAGTGTTAAAATTTGGGAGAGAGAGCGGTTTGGGGAGCTGTTTTTAGATAAGCAATTTTAACTTTAGACAGAGTGGCTACACAGCACATTACTCTGTCAGTGCAGGAATTTCAGTGCAGTGAAAACAGCAAAGCCTGCACGCACTGTTGTTAGCACTCAATCGAAGCTCACTTCCAAGTCGAGGGGTAACCTTGAGCTTCCTCCAAAACTCTGGAAAGTATTATCGGGTTGGATAAGATCAAGGTGCCTATAATAGAATGTGACATTTTACCAAGTGGTTAGTTAACCCAAAACCCCAGAACCCATCCATTACCCTGATGAAGAAATACCTTCCAATCCTTTGATTAGAACATGTGATGATTTCAAACGTAGGTATCCATGCCAATTTTGCAATCAATAAAACAACATTTTATTTGAGATAACTTTTTTCCTCCTACCCTGTAAAATGAGTTAATCTTATTAAGCTTATTTGTGAACTTTTAGTAATTTACCCCAATACTCTGAAATGAACTGTATAAAACAACACAGGCCCTGTGTGGAATTTAACATAAGAAGCGTTCCCTTCATTTTCAGATTGACAAGTTACAGTACGAGGCTCCAAGTTTTGTTTTTGCTCTCATCTAGAATGACCTTTGATTTTGACATGCAACATCAAAGGCAGGATCAAATGTAGAAATGTCTAGACTCTGCCTTCCCTTTAAACTTGGTCGTCAGACAACGGCATCGCTCCTTTGGGAAGCCACTGTGAGGCTAACCGTGACTCTGAATGACTTACAAGAGTCAGTGGAGGTAACTGGAGATGGTGGTCATGGATCAACAAACTCCAATGCATTCCACAAAAAGCACTGTGTGGGAGAGAGTCAAAGAAGAAACTCTAATGTTCCAATTTTTGTAACATCAAAACCCAAGCGGAAGAACTAACAAAGTCTTTACTTATGTATGTAATTTGTGTTATTTTGTATGGCCTTTCTGTCCATCCTTGACTACAGGGACTTATATGAGCAGTATATCACATCCTCTATGCTGAGACCACCCGTAGTATCTATAGTAATACTTCGAAGTTGAGATGACATACTCTTTTCAGCTCTTACAATGCAGATATTACAGCATTACTTACAGCACTGCCATTGGCTAGTAGTAAAACAGAAACATATCTTACGCTCTTGCTTTCTTGACGTTTACCATATCTTCTAATTGGTTTTATCATATGTAGCACATTTTTTTCAGATTTGAAAACCTATTATGACTATATTACTTGTGCTATATTATGTAATTTTGAGACTGCAAATGTATCAATTGCATTGTATTGTATAGATTGATATTTCAGGTATATATGATATGACTGAAACAAGAACTGCACTAAAAGCAGGGAACAACTAATGACTATACATATTTTTGTAGTATACACATAAGTGGGGCTACTGTGGGGGCAGGGGGTGCGGCTGCTCCAGCGGCCCATACATAGTGGGGGGCCCCTTACTGAGCTACTTTTTGCTGGACCACAACAGCTGACAACTGACTGACTGACTGACACTGATTGAGTGATTATGATTGGACTGCTGAAGTCACAGTAACGTTAAATGTGTTTTTTTTTTTTTTTTTTTAAATCTACCTAGGTGGTAAAATGGAGAGAAAGTACAAATTGGGTGCACTAAAACACAAAGAGTGAGAAAGCGAGGAAAATTAATTGCATCCTATGCTCCTCTTTCATCTTCTTGTCGTGCTTGTCATTCTTTCAAAACAACTGCGATGATGATGGAACGAATCAATGTAAAATTGCTGCTAGTGCTACTAGCCTGAGAGTGGCAAAAAACAGGGTTAGCACTCATACCTGCCCATTCTCCAAAGAATCTGCAAAACCATCAGCAGCACTAGTGCCAAAGTTTTTACTGTCTGAGGCTCATTAAGAACTATTTGCGTTCATGCATGGACGAGGCCAGACTATCCAACCTCACTTTCCTGTGTATTGAGCAGGACATGGACATTAAAGGACAAACGACAAAGTGGTTGGCAGTTTTGCCACCACGAACAAGAGGAGGATGAAGTTTTAAAAGGGACCGTGATGCACAAATTTCGCTAACCTGTTTGGATTATTTTGTCCTGGATGGTGAAATACATGGACTACATTAAACTACAGCAGGCTGAGCAGACACAACAACAGGTGAGTGAAACATCCATAATTAATTAGTTTAAGTAATAATTTATTACCTTAAATTATGGTTATGAATAAATCAGTCAGACTGTCTGTGTCACTGCCTGTGGTGTTGTGGACTGTGGCATCATATATGTGTCTATGTGTTACTGATACTTTGGTAAGAGTTTATTAATCATCTACAAAGTAACACTCTAAATAAAGCATTACCTATTACAGAGATATCCATATGCTATGTTATGTACTTATCTTTGGTCTTCAAATGTTTCCAATGTATTGATTAGGGATGCATCGATAACATTACTGATATTGGGTACATCATTATATCAATATCAACTGATATTGGCGATACTATGCTCATTTACTCGTACTCATAAAAACTAACCAATAACAACATTCCAATACCAGCTGACACTGTGTGATGCAAGCCAAGTGTACACTGCTGCACTAATGAACACACAGAAGCGTTAGTGACTACATGACAGTTGGACACAAAACTGGTCACTTTCAACTATTCACCTTGGCAGATGCCCACCAGACCTACAATGTGTGATTTTAGACTGTTTTTATTCACAGTCACAGCCTCTTCTCCTTCAGTGCATAGTGTCAGCAGTGCTGCTCTGTTTCTTTTTGCCCAGTATTCGGTGCACAGCTATTATTTTGAATTAAACAGTTTTTTTTAAACTGTTCTTGGACTGAGCGTTTAACTACAGTGTAAAATTATAAATCATATTTGTACATAATGGTCTATTCGAGTGTACAGTGTGATTCACCACAAAACAAGATTTGTAAAATAGCACAGTGTATGTCCAGCTTTAGAGAACATTCAGCTACAACTCAACCAGCCAAACAAAAAACTTCAGACGTAAAACTCCACAAGTAAAGTCCTCAGATGCATTAGCCTCGGATGTGATTCCTGTTGTCACTGTGCTACAGAGACTCATTGAAAGAGACAGATTGGGGTTAAAACCTATGAAACGTACTTTACTTACAGCTGTACAGAAAAGCTTTTCTGATGAGGAACAAAACCCACTCTTCTCCACTGCAGCGCTACTCAAGCAAAGGTAACTAAGGTAGCATTGCTAGTTAATGCATGTCATTTAAGATCAGCTAGATTTTAATGACTTAACTGTTAAGATACACCTTAATTCATTTATACTAACTACTTAATTCTAAGTAGGTTACTCAGTATGGTATTGTACTGATGCATCCCTAGTATTGATTATTGTTTATAGTGTTTATGCTGTTGTACTGGATGTGGAACAGATTCATTGGCCTCGCAGGGTTGCTCCCCTGCATAAACCATAAAATATCCTGCTAACGCTGTGATAAAAACTAATCAGATGTAACATATTTGTTGATCTTTGAGACAGATCATCACATTAAAAACCAAAGTGTCTAGGGAGAGGTCCAGTGTTCTGACAACACTATAACGTTAAAGAATAAAACAGCAGTGAGGCTTAATTGCACTTTCTTCTGTTTTATTTCATGGGGCTTTTTTGGTCAGAGCTAGATGCAGCAGTAGCTGAAACGGAGGCGGGAGATAATGAGTACAACTCCACAAAGATTGGTTAACACTGAGAAAAATGAGTGCAATTAGGTTAATTAAGCTGTGCAGAGAAACAAGGTTTTAGCAGAGAGGAGTTTGATTTCCTCTATTAAAGGCAGCAGAGGAAACCCTTTATTGCACTGAACCCTCCCCATGAATATTACTGGCGTCAAAGTAGCAGCCTTACTGTCTGTATTTTAAACAAGTTGATTAAGATGAAGGAACTACTACGCCCAGAGAAAAAAATCAGTTACGCAAAGAAAATGTTTTGGATCTACACTGGTAAAACTCATGCCATATGAATCTCCTGGAAGTTGCTACAGAATTTGAAGAGGCAGCCTATCTGTATTCTGTTTTACAGAGATGGAGAAAGAAATAAATTAACGAAGAAAAGGAATTGAAAGAAAAATAAAAAAGACACGTTTGTAAAAAAGTCTTGACCAGATAGCATTACTAACATATTGGTCATATTGTAAACCACCCTGTGAAATAAAAACACATTCTAAACACACAGTATTTTACACATCAAACAGCGTTTTTTACATGTGATTTTCATTGTTTATTTATTGTTTGCTGAAAAACGATTGTGAAATTAAAAATCCTAGTGATTTGTATTTGCATGGTTTATCAGGTTTTTTTTGCATTGTTCACTGGTTATTCCTTTGGTTACATATAACAGCACGTTTCACGTGTAAAAATGTAGTTCAATTCAACTGAATTAGGTTTTATTTATTTGTATAGAACTTTTTACAACAGACACTGTCACAATGCGGCTTTACAAAAACCCAGATCCAAACCCCTAATGAGCAAGCCTAGAATAGAAGAGTATGAGGAAAAAACACTGGAACCAAGACTCAACCGTCATTCTCAACTGGGCTACAATTCTTCGAATATGGATTAAACAAAGACGAGATCCTTAAAATAAGCCTGCATGTATATTAAAAATCAAGAAATCTAAAAGATTACTGATTTTTCTTTGGGCAAATGAGTCAATAGTGAAACTACAAAAACAGAATTTAACATATAATGCTGAGGCTGGGGGTGGCAGTAATAAACAACCTCCTGTATTACTGGTTATTAAGGTGCATAAGCGTCAGTCTCTCGATTCAGTAAAACTTATATTCCCAGGCCTCCAAAATGTATAAATTCACTGATGGCTATATAGTACAACTGTACTAGAGATGCATCAATACCGTTTTTTCAGATTGAGTAGGAGTATAAGAACATGCTTTTTAGTACTCGTCAAAACAGATTATGGTACCATAACAACCTACATAACCTATTTAGAATTAAGTAGTTGTTAGTGTAAATGAGTGCAATGACAAATTATTAAAATCTAACTGATTTAACTAAGTGACATTAGTTACCTTGGATCAAGTAGCACAGCAGTAGAAGAGTTTTTGTTCCATGAAAGGTTTTGTTCCGCATCAGAAAACTTCTGTACAGCTGTAAGTAAAATCCATTTCATAGTTCTGATTCCCGTTCCTCATTGGTCTCTTTTAACAACAGTCTCTGCAGCACAGTGACAGCAGATTTCACATCTGAGGCAAATGCATCCGAATAGCTTACTTGCAGAGTTTTACATTGTATTGGGAGTCTTTGTCTGACTGGTTGAGCTGTAGCTGAATGCCCTCTCGAGCCAGGCACACACAATTTCAGACATCTTGATCTTTGGAGACTCACACTTTACGTTTAAATAGACCATTGTGTACAGGCAAAGCCTACGATTTACATACGCTGTACGAAAACATGAAACTCTGTTCAAAGGGAAAGTCAGCACACATGGAATTTGGTAGCAAATGTCAACTAGCCTCTGTGTCTCCATTTGCACTGGAGAAGTAGTTGTGATTGTGTTTTTGCGTGTTTTAAAATGGGCTAAAACCGCACAGTGTAGGTCTGGTGGAAATTTGCCAAGGCAGAATGTTTAAAGTGACCAACAAATTTGTGTACACAATCAGCAACACTTCGCTGTGTGAGCAGACTCTCGTTCACTGCCAGCTTGAGTCTTTTTTTCATTAACATGGCAGATCAGGTGTCAGCTGATACTGGGTGTTAGTATTGATGCATTTTTATGAGTACGAGTAGTATATGAGCGCAGTATCGGGCCAATACCCAATACCAGTATGAGTACTGATGCATCCCTAATTTGTATCATACTAATTACTTCAAACTGTATTTGACAGTTAAACAGCTTAACAGTGTCTTACTACAGTTGCCACCTGTCCAGGACTTCCCTGGATTGCCCAGGTTTCGGTTGCCTGTCCAGGAAAAAAAAAATTCAATTCCTGGACACAAAATGTCCAGGAATCTAAGCATATTCATATGTTAGAAATTCTTATTAAATTTAAACTGCTTTTTTGTCCATTGTACAGCATGTGTGTCATGTGTGACAAAATAACTTTTTCTAAATTATAATTGATATTGTAATGTTGACGGAACGCAAAAGGCGGAACTTGGAAGTGCAGAAGAGCTGCGCCCGGACAGTCTGTGGCGGCACATAACAAAGACACAAATGGATGAGCGAGAAATCCAATCGACACCCTCTGCATTCAAAGCAAGGTCAGGGGTCGCCATTTTGTCCCTTCAACAAAAATCAAACCACCTTGGGAGTCACATCAATTTTTGTCCATTACGTCTCAGTATGTGCTAATGTCCTAGCATAAACGAAAACACAGACTTTGCTCTGCTTTAAGCGTTTGCTTAGCTATAGCTGCTTCCCTCCCATCTCTGGCAGGACACTTTTCTTCAACAGTAGAATAGTTTATTGTGAAATGTCTCTTAACATTTGACTTTTTACAAGGCTGAAGTCAGAATGTAACTGCTGCACCAGTTAAGGTGGAACGGGGAAAATTCAAAAGAGAAGCTGGCAAATGAGAAACTGACTTCAGCTTCGCAACTTTTTAGTGTTTGACAGTTTCTCGTTGCAGATTAAAAGTGCCAGGAAACCAGCCGCAGTGCTTATAAATCAGTCCATTTGTGTCCAAATGTTCGTCTTAAATATTTCTCTTCACCGTTTCGTTAGCTACTAGCTAGGCGAGATTGTCTGAATTGCTATGTGACCTGCAGTCTGCACGCCAACCTTCAGGGTTATAGGGTGGTGAATCAGCAGTGTTTAAGACCGTATGTTGTTAAAACCGTGTCAGAATGATCAGCAGAGCTTTATTTTCCTTTATAAGGAGGATTATTTTATTTTTACCTAAAAATCTAATTCTGCTGTGGAGCTGCAATAGGGCTGTAAAACAGCCGCATGTTGCCAGCCTCTGAGTTAGCGTATGGAAGCACTTTGGCTTCTATGAAGTTGAAGGGAAAAAGGACCTGGAGAGGAGCCACACTACATGCAGGTTGTGTCACACAAAAATATTTTGGAAACAACAAACATGAAAAACCATAATACACATTTCCACCCCGTTTTCCGCCAAGTTGTAGTTCCTGCCAACCAGAGTATCATCGAGCAAGCAATGTCAAAGCTTCCTCCCAACTCGGAAAAGACGAAGTGATTTACAAAGTCTATCGCAACTTTTATTGCCAAGGATTTGCGTCCGTACCCAGTCGGTACGAACCAGAGCTTTCTCGCCATGTTGGACACTTTGGAGCTGACATACACTGTCCTGTCTCGAAGACATTTTACTGAGACAGCGATCCCCCCACTCTCAACAACGAGACCAAAACCGAAGTTATAAAATCACTCAGGAAAACAGGTAGGATAGCTGTACCGTGGACATTCATTGCCGCAGGATCTTATGTCACAGTAACTGCGCATTTTATCACAAATGAGTGGCAGCTAGCGTCTCGTGCTCCAAACAAGAGCAGTAAATGAGAGCCTTCCAGTTGACTTGCCTCATCGCTTCCGTTTGTTTTACTAGTAAAAGACTGTGGAGAAGGAGGTGTGGCCAAGTGTCACATGCAGGAAGGAAAGCCGGTCGGGCTGAACCAGCAGGCTAAGTAGCTGATGATAGTCACCTGTGCCTTGTTTCTGCCAGCCTATTTATAGCCATCTCTTTCCTCAGTAGGTGGCAGAGCCCAGAGAGAGAAGGAGACCAGTGGAGACGTGAGAGCAGAGAAGAGCAGAGCTAGCTAAGAAAGCACAGAAAGCATAGAAAAGAAAGGAAAAGACTAAAAGGTCCCAGCTAGCGTCTTGTCTTGTTTTGTCTGAGGGCTGAAAAGCCAAGTGGGTTTTTGTGTTGTGTATAAATAAACGTAGCTCTCCATCTTCCCACCTGCTCCTGGTGTCCTCACTCCTCCCACCCTTAAAAGTTGTTACAAAGATATTGGACGTAAATGCATTATGGATCATTACAAATACTTTGCTTTAAAACTACCAAGTCCTCACACAGTGAGAAAAAAGAAATCCTGTATAGAAAAAAACAATCGTTTTATAATCGCATTGTAGCCCTCTGAATCGTAATCGAATCATGAGGTGTCTAGAGATTCCCACCTCTACAGGTAAATCATATGGGTTGGCACCTATGATACTGGCACTAAATAGGTATGTTAGCCAGCAGGTAGAGCTCAACAGAACTAAGAGACTGAGAAGAATGGGCAGGATATTTCTGCTGCAGCATCACTGAAGTGCCCAAGGCAGCAGCCTCATGGAAATTAGCGACTCAGTCAACATGGCGTCAGTGAATGATGCAACTGTCTGTTTCTCAGTTACATTATTAGCGTCCTTCTTTTCTGAGTCCAAAGTCCTTTCCCCCACTGCCCCACACAGCTGGCTGGTGAAAAAGAGCATTGGTTGTAAACAACTTCATCTATGAGTACAAACACACAAAACATCAGTTTGTGATAGCTTGCTGGGTGGGGTTGTATGTGTTTGTGGAGGACAGGCGTATCCACGGAAAACATGGTCTTGCTGATACTCCGTAATGTTCTTCTTCAAAGCTTTGTGGGGATCCTCTCTCTCTCTCTCTCTCTCAGAACGACGATTAAAGCCAGCTGCCTGAGCGCAGAAGCGTCTGCTGCTGTCTGGGGGGTCTCCTGATGACAACACTCCAACAACCCTACTTGACACTAGCTCAGGGAGACTGTCTGACTGCGTACTTGTGAGTTTATGTCGGAGGTGACTGGGATATTTATGAATTTCATATGAATTTGGATAATAAAACTATATTTAAATCACTTCAGTCTGCCCCAGCATATATATATATATACACATTACACGGATCCACAGATCACCATAGTTTCCCACACTCTAATTCTCTCTCACAAACAGAAAAATCCAAAATGTAATTCAGTTAGGTGCCTAGTACAGCTCCACGTGGAATAAGTGAAAAAAAAAGAGACAAATCTGATCCTGGAGAGTCAATGCTTTCTGTACTCCACGGTGTTGTCATTTA
>JAILXH010270251.1:7500-21355 GCA_023558415.1 Piaractus mesopotamicus | reverse complement strand
TCTCTCTCTCTCTCTCTCTCTCACACACAAACACACACAGAGGCCAAGAGCTATGTTTCCTTCACACCTCTACACTGTCGTCTACATTAGTGTATTGTCACTGGATTGTGCATCTGACTGAAAGTCAATCTTAATTAACTCGTCAAACTTAATTAACTCGTTAGGCTTTAATCGACTTATTAAGACTGGTTAGGCAGGTCAAGAATTGTGATTATGAATTGGCAGCAATTGGCAACAATTACAGAGCATAATCAATTCTCTGGCTCCTCAAACCTTGTGCTAACACATTCAGCCATGTGCTTATCTAAGCAGCTGACTGAGGATCTGAAAATGAAGTTTACTGATTCCTAGAAAACAGGGCAAGGCCATCAAAGTGCTTCCAGCTTACACTTTTTTCACTGTCCTAATTATCATTAAGAAATGGCAGTTAAATCTGACACAGGAGTGGTGGCGTACCATTCTAAAGTGCAAAATTACTTGCACAAATATGATTTGCATGAAAAAAAGTTATCAGCAGGAACTGGACTGAAGTATGAAGTATGCAAAACAACATCCAGAAAGGCCAGAAGTGTTTTGGAAACACGAGAAGTATTAACTAAAAATGGTTTTATTTGGTCACAGTCACCAAAGTTATATTTGGAGAAAAAAGAAGCAGCAATTGATGAAAAGTACACCTTGCCAACTGTTAAGCATTGGGGTGGATCTATTGTGCTTTGGGGTTGTGTGGCAGCCAGTGGCACGGGAAACATTGCAAGAATGGGTCCCTTCTATAACAGGACAATAACTCAAAACATACCTCAAATTCACCCATGAACTACTTCAAGAAATGCAAGCTGAAGCTTTTGCAACATAACTGAAAATGTTAGGGTAGATTTAAACTTGCTGTGCATGCAAGGCAGCCCAAGAATACTGCAGGATGAGAATTGCAGAACTAGAACTGTTACTGGAAAAGTAATAGTCAAAACATGAGAAGATGATCACAGACTGTCCAGAGCACTATTTGTCTGAGAGGCCATCCCTATGAGAGACCATCCTCTTCCCTCTATTAGGTAGCTTTCCAACAGCACGATAGAACTGTGAAGACAAGGAAAAACCTATATACACATATAACAGGCCTCATAATGGGGGAAGCTGATTTGACAAAAATATATTGTCACAATACTTCAAGACATTTAAGCTAAGCAACATATGTTACAAGACACTATTTAATTAGGATGTTCTGCAACAATGCACAAACAACAGTAACTCAAAAACCAACCACATCTAGCATTAACAAATTCGAAATAATGACTCAAACATAGACTTTAAAAAACATTTAGCTCTTGGTGTCTTCAGGTAGCTGTCCACATTTGGCAAGACTCTTTCACAGTGCTGCAGGATGAAGCTGCTGAACAGATCTGCCTGACAGTCCTTTACACATTCAGACTGAAATGCCACCCCAGCCTATAATATAATTCACTTGAAACTGTATACATCATCTACACTTTTGACAATGTCTTAAGAACTATTACTATTAGATTGCACTGATAATCATGCATGTATAGTATTACTGTTTCCCCATTATTCACTGTTGCTTACTGTTTGGTCTCCATAGTCCTGTGCTTGATGGTTATGTGGTTTATTGTGTATATCATATGGTGTTTTGTGCAGTTTATTTGTTTATATTTACTTTATTTATGGTCTTTCCCATCCTGTGCTGTCTCATGTTAGATGTAGCATAATTTCCTGGAGGAACTATGTTTCTCACTCTACACTCATATTTCAGTAGTGAAAAGAAATGACAAAGTTGACTTCAACTTGATTAAAGAGAGTAAGTACATTTCCTGAATAAAGCCACTCGTGACTCCAAGGGGCAATATGCCAGCTCCTATGAAAAATAAATTAGTATTTACATAATTCTACTTTTCATCATGCTACAACAAAATGCTTTGGCTGTTATAGAATTTTTTGTTAGATCCTGAATGAAGAATAGAAGTGTTTCCACTAATCTAAAGACTAACATAATGATGATGGAATAAAATGGTCACAAAAGGACATCCAAAGTTAGAATCAATGAAAGACAATTCTCACTCCCTTCACCTTCTACCAACCTGTCAGAGGCCTTGTCCGTGCCTAACAGGTCCCTGCCTGACAGAATGTTGCCCAGCTCCACTCCACATGCATGCCCATGACATCAGCACAGCCTCAAAAACACCATGAGCACTAACTGATTTAGCCACACGCGGAATCCCGCCCTCATCAAGCGGTGCATCGCCCCCGCAGAGTTTACAACGGGGCAAAAATAAGGAGCAGACTGTGAGTTATGCCCTGTGTGTGTTGGCACAGAGGAGACCATTTGTGGTGATGGCTGAGGTTTGGGGCGATCAAGCACTGGAGAGTTAGAGAGGGAGGGAGAGAGAGAGCAAGCAAACTGTGGTCGGGGCAGCAGACTGTTGACCCTAGCCCGTCTTCAGACTCACTAATTCACAGCAGCATCCACAAAGAACAAACAAATCCTAAAGTGTCACATCCCTCCAACCTTTGGTCCCTCAAATGACACCTTCATGCCACAACAATGAATGCTAGCTCTGGCTATATGCATGTGGACATTATAAAATGGGGGTTAAATTGGGATTTACAAGGTGGAGAGTCATACTTCTTATATGGGTACCAAGTCTTCAGCCATATGTAGCTAGCTGGGTGCAAGTGTAACTTTTGAGGTATTTAGCTACAGATAGCTGGCAAATCAAATAACAATACATCATTTTTTTATGAAATTTACTAAAAATTCTTTCATGAAACAGGCCTACTGTGTATGAATATATTTTTATATAGTTACTTCAGTGGTGACAACTACATTTTTGTGGCGCAGCACAAAAAACAGCAAAACAGCTAAGTTTTGGCAGAATGAACTAATTTACACAGCAAGTTGAAACATCATGAAACCAGGAAGGGAGGAAAGCAGGAATGACTGAAAAAGTACTTGCATGATTGTGAAAACTGGCAGAACAACAGGAATTACACTACTTCACAAAATCATATAAAATCCAGCACTAAAAAAAATGAAAGTTCATGGAATACCAGAAAAAGAAACATTAAAAACCTTAGAAAGAGAAGGGGCGGATGATGAGTGTAGCTGTCTAAGGGTTACGGTACAGTACTGGAGCTCACATAAACCAAAGGTTCTGGTGTTCCCCTATGATACATTCTGGCCTAGTTTAACCCCTGGTTACTAGTGGTAAGCTACCGAACAGGATTACGCTGTGAGAAAACATCAGTTTTAGGCCTTATCTGACTGCTTCACATGTTGAGAACCAGCAAACGGAAATTGATCCCAGCCGTCAGCCATATTTGAAAACACGTGAGGCGGAATGCAGTCACCTCACTGTGAAAAGTGTTGCCCCCAATTCATCACAGTGACAGATGAAGTTCTGAAGCCAGATGAAGAGCTGTTAACACTCGTCTCCAAGACTTATTTACTGCACAGGCTCCATACCATGCATTCCATGACCCCAGGAGGGTGAGAAGAAAACAGTTCTGAAGACAGACATGAACAGAGACAGAAGCTTAAAAAAAGAAATGTGAATGTACAGTCCATTACAGGTCCAGCATAGAAGATTCAAAATCATTCTGCCAACATTAATAAAACCTGGAGTAATTGTGAATATGTGAAGATATTTACTAATGAAGAGATGTTCACACAGTGATCTCCAGTAAGAGATAAAAAAAAAAACCTGCCTGAATGTATATCACAGTCGCTCAGCAATATTTATTTTATTCTGACGAAAAGTTAACAGAATCTGTTATGAAGGGATTGTCATCATCTCTGAATGATGCCGCCTTGATTTTTGGTGAGGTGTAGAGCTTCACTCCAGCAGTCAGGCCTAAAGAGACTGTCTGGATGGATAGATAAGTGTGTGTGTATGTGTTTCTGCAGTTCCTGCTCAGACTGGGGAGGACAGAGCAGTGGAGCCATACTGGTGATTCATCTGTAACTGAGCTCCTCTCTGGGGCCCCAGGCAGTTCCTGCAGCCCAGATGTGATAGAGACGAGCTATTGTCAGAGAAACACTCAATGCTTTGGTAGAGAGACAGAATGGTTAGACAGACGGCCAGATTGACTGACAGATGTGTGACTTAAGTGAGGGAGTCAGAATGCATAATGTGTCTGAGGTTGTCCATGTCCACTACAAACCAAAATTCATTGACCATCAGCACCTACACTAAAGGCCAAAAATACAGAAGCAAGCAGAGCTTTTTTAAGTTTCAAAAATATTTTACAATTAACTCCTTAAGCTCTGATAATGTCTCCCCTGGTTCATACTTTTATTCCTCTCATAACTATTTACTATAACCATTACTTATTTGTTTCAGAGTGCTTACTGAGCAATTCGTAGTAGTTACTAGATAATAAGACTCATCAACAATTCATGGATGATAATCATCCAGGTTAAGGGGTGATATCTAGTTAAAGTTTTTGAAATAAATTACCTTAGATTAAGTTTTTGTTCTAAATATTCCACTAGTTTGCAATCTTGTACTCTGATCCTTACGTACAATTCAATTTCCAAAAAAGTTGGGATGCTGTACAGAATGCAAATAAAAACAGAATGCAATAATATGAAAATCATGTAAACCATATTTTTAAAGGAGAATACTACAAAGACAACATATCAAATGTTGAAACTGAGAAATTTTATTGTTTTTTTTTGAAAAATAGATGCCCATTTGGAATTTGATGCCAACAACACGTTCCAAAAAAGTTGGGACGGGGGCATGTTTACCACTGTGTTTCATGACCTCTTCTTTTAACAACACTCCAAGCGTTTAGGAACTGAGGAGACACTGCTGTAGTTTTGAAAGTGAAATGTTTTCCCATTCTTACTTAATATAGGATTTCAGCTGCTCAACAGTTTGTGGTCTCCTTCGTCATATTTTTCACTTCATAATGCACCAAATGTTTTCAGTGGTGACAGGGCTGAACTGCAGGCAGGCCAGTTTAGCACCTGGACTCTTTTAATAGGGAGCCATGCTGTTGTAATGCATGCAGAATATGGTTTGGCATTGTCTTGCTGAAATAATCAAGGCCTTCCCTAAAAAAGACGTCGTCTGGGTGGCAGCATATGTTGTCAAAACTTGTACATATCATTCAGCACTTCGCAGATGTGCATGTCATCCATGCCATGTGCACTAATGCCCCCCTATACCATCAGGAATACTGACTTTTGAACTGTGCGCTGATAACAAGCTGAGTGGTCTTTAGCCTGGAGGACACAGTGTCCATGATTTCCAAAAAGAATTTGAAATGTTGATTCGTCGGACCACAGGACACTTTTCCACTTCACCTTAGTGCATTTTAAATGAGCTCGGGCCCAGAGAAGGTGGCAGCATTTCTGGATCCTGTTTATATCTGGTTTCTTCTTTGCGTTTAAGAGTTTAAACTTGCATTTGTGGATGCAGTGATGAACTGTTTTCACAGACAATGGTTTTCAGAAGTGTTCCTGAGCCCATGCAGTGATTTCCACTAGAGAATCATGTCTGTTTTTAATGCAATGTCACCTGAGGGCCCAAAGATCACAGCCAGCAAATACTGTTTTTTGGCCTTGTCCTATGCATACAGAGATTTCTCTGGATCCTCTGAATCTTTTAATGATATTATGTACCATACATGATGAAAAGCAAAAGCTCTTTGCTCTTTTACATTGAGAAAGGTTATTCTTGAATAAGAATTACACAACTTAACCAGTCTTTTATTGGCCCCGTCCCAACTTTTTTGGAACGTGTTGTTGCCATCAAATTCAAAATGGGCATACATTTTTCAAAAAACCAAAAGAAATGTCTTTGTACTATTTGCAATTATGACATAAATTATTTGCACAACATTGCATTTTGTTTTAATTTATATTTTGCACAGCATCCCAACTTTTTTGGAAACAGGGTTGTATTATATAAGAAAAGCTTTCATGATCTTTGTTGATAACAGTCTTTACACTGTAATTTACACCGCAATTTTTTACAAACAAGCCTTCAGAAGCACCTGAACATGAAAATCAGTTGGGTATGTTTAGGGCTGAAATGAAACTCCCACTAGAAGCACATCACAGAAGCACAATCAGTTAGTTGTACACTCAAAAAAATAACTTGTTTTATGAACTTAATTCAATTCTGCCACACATTTCCACTCAATTAAATAGAGGAGAGTCAGTATATAAGGACTGTGTAACCTCAACATAAAATTCAACTGTTCGTGAAACTAAATTGAAACATTTCAGTGCAGAGAACATGGCAGAGAAGCAGTGTGGCGTCTAGAAAACAGGAGGCAAGCACATGTCGCACTGCAAAATACAATAAAATAACTAATGAAAACCAATAAAAATACCAGTTTAACATAACGTCCATCATACTCATTTTCTAGTAGACCTTTAGGCTTGAAACAGTTGCCAAATCACAACACCTGTTTCACACATACTACTTCCGTGTGACAAACAATGCAGCAGCATGACTACAACAGCTCACATGTTAGCAATTCATACACAGGTCCTGGAATTCTTTTTTCAAAATGGGGGGAATTCCCCCAATATATGTTTCACAAAGGGGGATTTATACACTTTGGGGGGTATACTGCTTGTGAGCTTAACTACAGGTCTTACCTTGTCCTGTTCTTTTTGAAAGCTTTTTGAAAGAAAGCAAATGACCAAATTTTGAATTAGCCAGATTATCTGCTATAAAGTAGACAATTTTGAGAAGCCCCTCTGTTTCCTCCTCACACCGCAACTACATAATTCAATAGCTTTAGCCATCCATTGTTTGCCGAATCTGCCTCACGCTTTCTTTTCAAGGCTGTGGTATGCGAAACAGCATTTGAATGGCACCTTAAAGTTGACGTCACGTAATATAGGCTGGTAAAAGGCGTAGCATCGTAAATTTCATCCTTGTTAAGCAGCTCATTTTACCATTGTTAAGTTCGAGCTACGGATATATTCTGAGCCAGTTAGTCTGAAACTTGTCTTTGGACTGCTGCTTCACCTTGCTAACGTTACTGTTACCTGACTGAGGTTCCTGAGGATTAACATTGTTAACGCTGACATCGCTAGCACTGCTATTTGTGCTAGCCCTTTTGGGTTCCGGAGTTTTTTTCTGAGTGGGTTCCACTTCAGATGATGTAGATTTATGTTTTAGCCAGCGGTCCATGTTTGCATGCCTTCAAGTCCACATCATTGAAACCTGTCTGTAAATGTTAGCGAGAGGTGCTGCAGCAGTAGTGCTCGTAGGCTCATAGATAGAGGGAGAGACCGTGCCAAGGGTGTTGTCCAGAGCGGAAGTTGGTCCGTTCGGCCAGTCGTCCCGCATTCCACATTGGTGCATACGTTGGCTGAACATTATTAAACATCACTGTAAATGTCTGTGGAATTTCCTGCATTGTTAGATGTGCGGTAATCAATAAAATTATGCGCAATACCCGCAAATCCGCATTGAAATTCAGGCCCTGATACATACAGTTCATACAGCGGTAGTGCATGCAGAGTGGTGCAGCAAGAAAGTTCTACAGACATCCTTTTTCCAAATGGAAAATCAGTCAATTTGCCCAATATAATTCATAAAGGGTATGCTACCTTTGTTTATTCCCAGCAGGATTTTAACTAGTGATTAAGCAATCTTTTTGAAGACTGGTAGACCTACCAGGAAATCTGTATAGAGCATGGATAGCTCTATAGAGCATGCATAGTATTTCATTTGAATACAGTCGTTATGACTTAAAGAATTTGCTTTTTTTTTTTCCATTCGTTATTTCAGTGTAATTTGTTGTTGCTCCTCGCCTATTCTCTAAATACTGCGCCACATCTTGGACACACCGTGCCGCTGCTCGTGCATGTGTGAAAAGCATTCCCCATCGCTCACGCTATGCCGAGGTAGCATATGTGAAAAAGGCCCAAGTCTGAAAACTGCAGAGGGTAAACAAATGTAACATGTTCTTTCACTAATTATTTTTTTTTTTATCATTTTTATTTTCATTGAGCAAATTAACTAATTTGACTAATTTGATTTATTCCTTTGGAAAAAAAGAACGTCTCTACCATCAGACAAACACCCCAAACATATGTTTTTAACTGATTAGTTTATCATACAGGAAAACCTGAAATACATACTACATGTTTTTTTTTCTACAGTGACAGGATGCCAACAGCTTACCACTATTGGCCACACATTTGAAGGTCAGTGCAGCGTGGAGGCAAAGTTTAATGTATTTTAACTTTTGCTGCTGCTTGCCACATAGCTCCCTGAACAGTTTAGTAAATTCACAGTGAGGTCTGTTAAAAGTGAATGGCCAAGTGAATTGCTGCGATATTGTGAACGCCAAAAAATAACCCACAGTCACATCTGTTTTAAGGTTGACTTTTGCTGCTGTGGTGCACCTGTGCATGGTGTGTCTCGGCACAGTTTTGCAAAAGATGGCAAAAAACAGCTCTATTAAAAGTGAAAAACTGAGATGCACGGAGTAACATTTTGTCCCTATATTATGAACACAGTCTCAATCACACTGTGCTGTTCTATAACGCAAAATTTCATATGTACTTTCATGAAGTCAGTGGTGCTTCTAGATTTGCTGGCCAATAGTGTACAGGGTGGGAGGGGCCCAGAGCAAGTAAGCATATGTAGGGTCCTCGTTAGCATGTTCCATGGCTATGCATTTTCTTTAAAAATCTACCCATTCAATACTGAATTTAATTAATCTCTTCTTTTTTTCTGTTCCTCAATTGTACTGTCATTACTTGTTTTGGTATTTCCTGTTTAAGCCTATAACTTTGTCAGACAATCTAAGCTAACTTGTAACGCTTCAAGCAGAGCATACACATAGCCTGTAGCTGTGCAGTATGGTGACAAAGTGCAGCTGCATCCCTCAGATTACAGAGCATTTCCAAAATGGAACCTAGCTAAATATATTTCCATGTGTCTACTTCACAAACATGTATTTTATGCCTGTATATTTTTATATATGTATACTGGCCACCTACCTTGTACCTACACTCTTCGTCAATTTCAACAGCTCCGTTTACCCTTTATGTGCACTTTGTAGTTCTACAATTACCGATTGTAGTTTATCTGTTTCCTTTCATACTTTGTTAGCCCCTTTTTACCCTGTTCTTCAATAGTCAGAACCCCCACAGGACCCCCACAGAGCAGGTATTATTCGGGTGGTGGATCATTCTCAGCACTGCAGTGACACTGACGTAGTGGTGGTGTGTTAGAATGTGTTGCGCTGGTACAAGTGGACCAGACACAGCAGTGCTGCTGGAGTTTTTAAACACCTCAGTGTCACTGCTGGACTGAGTGGTGTACTTAACGTACTTCACGTACTTCAAGTGGCCAGTATAATATTTAAACTTATTTCCCTGCTTTGCTGCAGGGCCTGGGGTGGTGGCACCTGTTGCCTTCTCTACTGTGGCCTATTGTAAGAAACAAAAATTGCACAAACTCACAATCGCTAGGTGCAGGGTTCTCATTCCTATAATTATCTATTGTCGGCTTTCATACTAAGGGTAAGTTTTGTTGGTGTACACAGAACTACCAGAGGGATTATTTGACATGAGGTAATGGAGGGGAAGCATCTCTGTTACTCCTTCAGGGCAGGCTTGCTGGCTCTAGGCAGCTTGCTCCTGCTCTCTAATTCACCTTCACTATCTGCACTGAGATTGCCTTAATGACTAACAATCTGACGATGAGGAACTTACATAAGAAGCATACATACAAATCAAAGAATATAAGTAAAGGATGGCATACGGGACTAAATTTAAACGTATCTGCAGTCAGTTTCAGAAGTTAGTAGTTAAAATAGGGTGTGTGAATCATTTTAGCATGACCCTTCTACTCCAGCAGTATGAAGGGGTTTAATTCTATTTCAGCAGGGTTGACATTTACAGTAGAGTTGGTACAAGACGGCCAGAGCAGCCAGAGTTGCCGGGCCATGGGGAAAGAGTGTGTGCGTCAGTGAGGGGGCACGCTGCCTTACTGTGGAAATACAGACCAGCAAAAGACACCGTGAAATGTTCAGAGCTGTGAAACATCAACCACAGCACACACACACAGATAGCGGCTGGTCTGGGCTCTGCGTTTGTGGTGTTCTCTTGGCCTCGTAGAGAGTTTACTCTGTCATTATGGTATTATCCAATACAGCCTGTCTGGCCCTGAGGGATTCCCCTCTTTTCACATACACACCATCTAAAAACTCATCACACAAGCACCAACTACTCTCTCTCTCACACACACACGCACTGACTAAAAACGTCTGAGTGTCGTTACTTAGACACACATGCTCCTGTCCGCACCCTCACCACTGTCTGTACGCCCCCATCTATACCCTTCTCCATGTAAACATCAGCATCAGCAGTCCACGTCACACTGAGACACAGCTATCAGTCTGGATGAGTGTTATGTTGCATAGCAACACAATGTTGATATCACCAACTGATCACTCACACACTGATCACTCCAAAAATGAGAGTGTTGACAGTAAACATACTATTATACAAAAAGGGCCTTGCACATACAACGTAAAACTAGCCTTGCAGCAACTACATTATCAAACACTTCCTAAGCAAATCGTTGAGCAATTGCTTTGTTCTGGTTGGGCTGAACAACTCATCACATATTGATGTGTATATTATATATACATACCTAAAGAATTTAATTCCAAAATACTGTGTATATGTTTGCAACAAGAAGAGATTTGACAGAAAAAAATGACAGCTGTAATAACAATAACTGTGGTATTAATTATAATATATAGTCTTTAAAAAAGTTGTTCTTCAAACGTTCTTTAGTAAACACAATGGTTCTATATGGAACCTTGAACACTCACAGAACCATTTGCATGATTAAATGGTTCTTTGTATGGTGAAATGCCTCTTCAGACAGATGGAGAATGTGTTGAATTTGGTTCTATATAGAACCTTTTTGAAAAGCTACTATATAGGACCGAAAAGGTAGTGCCATTGTTATGATGTCAGTAGAAGAATACTTTGTGGTCCTTTATGGAACCCCTTTCAAAAAGGTTCTACATTCAACCATTTACAACACATTCTCAATGAATCTGAAAAGACGATTTCACTTATAGTTCTAAATAGAAACAACTCCCTTTACTAAAGAACCCTTGAAGAACCATCTTTAAGAGTGTAGCACGGACATCTGTTGTATGTGTAAAGCCTTGTATACATTACACAACTTTTAAAGTCCTAAGAGATAATAAAAAGACTAGTTATCTCACACTATCTGACTGGATTCTGCAGATATTTTAGGCGACTAAATTACTGGGGGGCACACACTAAATGACTTGGAATCACTCTGCTTTTAAAATGCAACCACAGCCTAAAACATTTTTTTTCAACAGCTGAAATGCACTGCTCTGTAATAATAAAATATACCAACCTTGCTTAAAATGTGGACACATCTTTCCAAACTGTAAAAATATAATTTTTATTGTTGTCTTTTCCGCCTCTGCAGCGCCCCTCTGGTTCAACTCCGCTATAGGCGCGAATGACGTCACAGAATGCCACAGAATCAGTCAAACAACGTTACTGCTCCCTGATGATGTCCTACTCGTGCCACACTCATAAATATGAAAGCATAGGAGCCTGGAGCAAGGAGATAACCACATTCACGCGCTGAGCTAAATACCTCCAGCACTACCTCACAAGGCTGTGATATGCCACGTCTCTACTAACTGTAAATAACCCAATTAATCTGAGCTTAGTTTGTAATAAAGATGTTGGACTGATAAGCAAGGATTCTTTGTGTCATCCTTTTCATCAACAGTCTTTCTCTAATTTTTTTTCCACTTTCCATAGTTCCAGTGTTGTTTGGCGTTAATTTCTGTTCAGTGAGTGTGCGAGTACCCAAGAGTTCAATTTATGAAGGGAAACTTGAATTTGAGTGGGAACTGAATCAGCTGTAACACCGGTAAGTACCATGAACAGCTTGCAGAATGTAAGGATTTAGAGCCACTGCAGCAAACCCTGGCTGACCAGTGATGTAGTCTGCGACCTTGGTGTCAAACCGAATAAACTAAGACAGCGTTCAAAGAAATCCACTTTTATTCATTCGGAATTCAGTGCATCTAAGAAATCAGGATGCGGGTTTCATCGAATATGGACCTGCTGAACAGATAATTAGAAGCTAGCTGTCACTGTTTTAGGGAATGATCATCCATTTGGATGCCTCTCCCACTCGCTGCTAATCATTTTCTGGCACAACGGTAACTCTTCAGCGGCTTGAGTCAGTGGCTCATACTGTTAAGGATCAAGACGCACTGCCTGATCAGAAACACCTTCCCCCGCCTAAGATGGGGATGGTAGTAGACAAAAGTCATCAACCTCGTAAGACCTCTCAGTTGCAAAAGTGCCGTTTGATTCTGTCACTCTCCATATTTTCTGGTAGTTAACATATGCTAGCTCTAAAAACACAGCAGCCCGTGCCCCTCCCAGCATACCCCTCCCATTTTCGAGCATTTTTCAAAGTTGAGCCAGGGGTAGAGTTAGCTGAAAGTAGTGGGGTTTTGTTACTCTTTAAGTTGTTGCTGAACTGAGCTGAACTCACTGAACTTGCATGAACACTAGGGTTGGACAGTATCCCCTTTTTTTTTTAATACCTCAAAACTCTCACAGGCCACTTAAATAAGTGAAAACAATGTATAATTTTCAAGCCATCATTCAATAAATGTCAAACAATCGATCGAACAATTGATAAAGGTTAGTGGTGTTAACTAGGTGAGAGGAGCTGATGAGTGTTAACTTTGCTAGCATGCTAACAGCTCTGTGCACCACAGAACATGTTCAATTCTGGCTAACTAAAGCACTGACACAAGTTTAGATCATTTAAGATAATGATTGAAATCTGAAAAAGTGAAGTCGAGCAACTGTTGAAGGGACAGAAAGCCGAAAGTAAACCTGTTCTGTGGTGTTTCAATTTGCAGCCTGATAGGCTAAGTTTATGTTAGCTTAGGGAGCAGACTACAGACCCAAACAGCGCTGCCCGTCACAGTACAGGTTTGACTGCGAAAACTGGTGCTCTGTTGACACAAATTTAGATGACAAAAGTGTTTGAGAGAGCAAAAGTACAGTAAAATTAAGCCGAAATTAAACCTGTTCTGTGGTGTTTGATAGAGATGTGCCACAGCACAGGCTTGGTTGTTGCTAACTGAATGAATGACACCTGTTTAGAGGACAGCACACCAGAGGAAGGTGCACCCATTTAGAGGATAGTGCAATGTCAAATAACTGGTACATGAAGCACTTTGCCGTGGCTGAGATGCTACAGAGAACTTGTAGTGAGAAGAATTACCGCTCTGTAATGTGTTCTGGGTTTCTCAAACGTAGAGGGCACTTTCAAGTCCAAAAATAATGAAATAAGATGGAGCATTTGAGCAAAATCATAGTTTATAAATATTTAAATATTTTTAACACAAAAGAATACATTCATTTCCTGAACACAGAACAGCATTAAGCATTTTAACACCGCTGTTATATTTTTAAGAACCTTTGAACTCCAGTTATAGGATGTTTAAAACCTCATGTATGTTTATAGCGCCCTGCTGCCGTAGAAAAAAAGGAAACATACAGGTAAGTTTTCTTTGCTGTTTTAGTGAAATACAACATTGTACTTTCTAATATTATAGGAAAGTTCTGGGCAAGTGATAAAATTATTTCTAAACATTTTGTTTTTAGCTGTTTAGCTCCATTTACCCTCACTCATTGAGGCCAGGCTCCTCTTAAACTAGCTCTGGCTCCTATCATGCTTAGTTTTTTCTGAGGCTTTTCGCGGCTCTGATTTCCCCCGTTTTTCTGTTAGTGCCACCTATTGATGAGCTCCCACACCACCAATCA
>JAILXH010270251.1:0-2500 GCA_023558415.1 Piaractus mesopotamicus | reverse complement strand
ATTTATCTGTATTTTATATGAACTGATAAATCAAAAATCCTACACGTTGTTCTTAGCAGGGCTACCTTAGTGTGGTTTAGCAGCTGATCTGTTCCAGTTAACTATCCAGTTATGATTTGCAGACACTCTAAGACGAAGTGAAGTCATGAAATATCTTTAAACTATGTGCGACTGTCCCACTAAATACATAAATATGAAACAATGACAAAAATATTTTCAAAATAAAAATGAACAAGAGGTAGAACTAAAGGAATGAGGTTTTAAAGCATACTACATGGTGCCACCAACAAGTAAGACATTCAAAGACGCATTTGGTGTAACATAACTGTTTTTTCCCCCCACTACAATGTAATTTGTGCTTCACAGGGATTTACACACATATGAAGCGACAACTTCCTCTTTGAAGTGGGCATGAAATAATCAGGAGCATCTCGGTTTAATTCAATTAGCACAAACCAGCATTAATTCTGGGCTTAAGACTCCTTAAAAGAGCCTTATTGTATGTTCACTCAAATACGTTCCATATCTGTCTAGTTCAACTCTCAGTCTCCACAACAAACTATGCACACATGTGGAAGCATTTTTACAGTACAATTCTGCTCTTATGATTCCTTAATAAAGGCAGGGTTCTTTAAATAAAGAACAGATTGCATTTTCACTCAGCCATTTGCCCAGCTTTGATGAGTAAGATCAAATCTAGCTAACGAGCTTCTCTGGCGTTTTCATGTCTCTCCATGCATTATCTTGTCGACTTGTCCACTTGGATCTGACTGCTCTCTACCTCAGGTCCTTTCCTGTGTTTACTCCGTTACTTTGAGTTGAGATGGAGTCAGACATGTAGCGGATATTTCATTAAAGTCTGTACCATGAAAATAATTCCTGGCCACTAATCTGTAACAAATCTCTGGCTCTGAAGGATAAAAACATTTGATAAAACATTAACATGAAGATAACACAACGTTGGATGTCATAAGAAAAACTCATTCACAAAACAATAAGAGAAAAATGTCATTTTAATGTATGTTAATTTAATGAGATTTTACAAATTTTATATTTGTAGGCAGCTGGCATGTTTAAATAATACTGTTTAAAAAAGTAGTAAAAAGTAAAAAAGTAAAAGTAAAAAATGAAAAAAAAGATAAGAATTTTGATATGATAGCAACGCTAAACACATCAGATGCAATGCAATGACTTAAACCTCTAACTTTCAGCATGTGGAAGAAGATTCTGGATGGAATTCAGGTGAGATTTGAGAGGTATTTTTTGTGCTTCCTTTCCAAAACTGGGCCAATACATGTTATTATTGTTGATGTAGTTTCTCTCCCTGTCATACTCATAGATTGGCAGAGGGAGTGAACCCACCCAGCGCCTCGGCTCACTCTGAACAAGGGAACCTCAGTAAGACTGAGCTGAACATTAATCTGGAGAAAAGGAAGCTGGAACGACGCTCAGGCCCTGGCCGGCCCAGGAGAAACACATCCAATCGGCCCACACCAGGTGGTCTTAACGACCCCGCCCTGCTATTACAGACGCTCAAACACACACACATCCACACACTCCCTGCCCCTGCACAGACAAAATCTACTCCCTCCCCCACATTCTGCCATTACACACGCATCACACCACTATGACTACCATTGCTGCGTTTGTCTTCCTTTTTCTGGAGACATTGTCTCAAACATCAAATGACACTATCTCAGTCTGGATGATGCAAACATCCAGGAGTGGCTGATTAGAAGAACCAGCCAATTAACATTCACTCCATCTACTTTGCCACTCATTCAGTCTCTACAAATGATTATGTAATCATATAAACACAGTAAAGTTTGCTTTGCGTCAGACCAAATTGGCTACAATGTGGCAAAACACTGAGGGACCTGTCGATTTCCATAGTAACCGTCCCAAACATGCGGCATGTTGTGAGTGACAGCCGTTAATTAACTCGCACTACAGAACTCGAGAAAGCTCAAATAGCAGGAGATAATCCCAAAGAAAACTTGAGTTGGGTTGCCCATACAGTGCCAGCCAAGCGAAAAACTTGCTCACACACTTTCCCTGGAAGTGTGTGATTAATAGGAACGAGCGCTGAGTGTCCAGCATTTCTGTTGGACAGCGGAGAAGGGGAACATGTGAGGCCAGGCACTGGACTGACCTCATGCCATCCATCTTCTTTTTTCAACCCTTCAAAGAGAAGCAACACGTTTGAGGTAGGATGACTGGTATGAGTAGAAAAATACCTGCACACTAGAGAAACCACAGTCATTTACCTCCAAGTAGGAAAAAAGGGTTTAGGAATTCGAATGACCTCCAGGTCAAAATCACAAAAGCAAACAGAAGAGTGTACAGTAATATATAGTAATATATGTGTATATATATATACATACATACATACATATATATTTATATATATATATTTACACATATATATATATATATATATATATATATATATATATATATGTGTGTATGTATATATATATACACATATATTACTATATAT
>JAILXH010270212.1:10821-22153 GCA_023558415.1 Piaractus mesopotamicus | reverse complement strand
AGGGAGAGAGAGAGAGAGAGAGAGAGAGAGAGAGAGAGAGAGACTGCTGTGTGTTGGAATAGAGCCGCGTCTGTAACCGAACCCTGTCATTAGAAGAGTCCAGAGGAAAGAAGCTGATTATATGTGTGCTGCTATAAGCAGAGTGGAGAATATGACTAAATTATATTACTGCATTGAACTGTGTCATTATGCAGGTATGAAGAACTGAAAACAACCAGAACAGAAACTACAGATGAAGGATGGCACATATCATACCACATGCTGCTCAGGTGCCAGCATCAATCCACAAACTGAAGTGCATGATCAAATATCAACAAATAAATAAATGAAAACAAATGTACCATGAATGATTTTTCAGCACTATTCGAATGACAGCAGTCCCTGATCTGAAGCTCAAGCAAACCTGGTTTATGCAGAAACACAAGACCAAGTCCACATCTGAACATCGGCTCAAAAGAAACAAATTAAGGTTTTGGAGCTGGTCAAAGTCCTGACTTGAACCCCATTAAGATGCTGTGGCAGGACCTTCAACAGGCAGTTCATGCTCAAAAGCTCTCCCATGTGGCTGAATTAAAGCAATTCTGTAGAGAAAAGTGGGCCAAATTCCCCCACAGTGATGTAAAGACTGATCTCCAGTCATATCAAGCGTTCATTAGCAGTGAAAAGTGGCACAACCAGTTATGAAGTTTGGGGGCAAATACTGTTTCACATGGGTGATATAGATGTTGCAAAATATTTTTTTCTTTCAATAAATGAAATGATCACTTAAAAGCTCTGTTTTCTGTTTCTGCATGTTTTTCTTCTCTTATATTACATTTTGTATGAGGATCTGAATCATTTAGTGACAAATATGCAAAAACAGAGGAAATCAATGGGCAAATATATTTTCCTGGCTCTGTATGAGTGAGTGAATGAGTGAGTGAGTGAAGTGGTTAAGTGGACATAAATGGGATGGAAAATTTGTTTTTTACTGTAACTTTTAACAGAACTTATAACATAAATTCATGTAATGAGATTTGGGATTGAGATTGTATTAGATTAACTGTAATGAGACTTTTTTCCCCCAATTAATTTTGGAAGACTTCCATTAGTTCATTCATCATGAAATTGTGACCCAGTATAAAAACGGAATTTTTAAATAATGTTTAAAATAATACAAAAGCAAAATAAAAAACAATGAAAACTGAGATATAAGGTGTTGCTCAGACAGAAGCAGAACAGTCCAGGGCAAATTCTGTTGTTTTGGTTCTGTACTCAAGCACATTGGATTTGAAATGACTATGAGGTTGAAAAAAAAAAAGCTTTAACTGGATCAATCATATAAGAATCACAGCAATTTCTCTAAGTTCCTCCAGCAGATGACACATTTGACAAGTTTAAATAAAACTGTGCTTTTTAAATATTTGTGCACAACTATTTGCAATCAATACTTGCAGTATTGATCTGATCCACACACACGTTATCTTCCCTGCTGACACTCTGCCACTGCTGCCTTTTTCAGTTCCTGCTTGTTTCAGGGGCTTGTGCTTTCAGTTTTATCTTCAGTAAGTGATGTTTTTTCAACAGGGTTTTGGCCCTGAAAGACTCCACAGTTGCATCAGTGCTATGCTTCAGGCTATTAGAACTATTTGATTGGCTCTGAATGGTTGAGAAGCTTCTGTTCGTTTTTGAATTCATCACCACATCATCAATAAAGACAAATGAGTCAGTTCCACTGGCAGCCATGCAGGTCCACCATGCTTCACAGATGATGTGGTTACTTTAAAACATGAGCAGCATTTTTATGTTGAAATCAACACTCTCCTCTTTACATCACTCTGGCACACCTTCATCTCACCTGTACATGAGTCTTGTAATTCATACATGGTTCACCTGTTATGGATATATATACACTATATGTGCAAAAGTATCCAGACACTCCTTCTAATTAGTAAATTCAGCTACTTTAAAGGGCACACACTGCTGACACAGGCGTTGCCTGTGCGCACACAGCTTGTATCACCTCCATAGAAAAGCACTGCTAATAGAATGGGACACTCTGGAGCAGCTACACACGAGCCTAACATCACCATACTCACTGCCAACAATCAGCCAGAGGGGTATAAATGGGATCAGCGGGCCGTAGAGCAGTGGAATGGTGTTCTCTGGAGTGATGGAGCTCCATTCAGTACCTTTGGGATGAGTTGGTGTTTGTGATCCAGAACTTATCCAATATCACTGAATGACCTCACTAATGCAGTTGTGGTTGAATGCAATCAAATCCTCATAGCAATGTTCCAACATCTGGTATAAGGCCTTCCCAGAATAGTAGAGGCTGTCACTACAAACCTTTAGACATATAGTACAGCTTCATAGTATACTTTTAAATAAAAACTAACAGGCTGCACTTTCACCTTACAGTCAGTGATTAATTTTAATATTCAGTGTGGGACACAACAACAAAAATTACTTTTGGCCGTGCTGCAGTTCTGCTTGCCTACCTCATCTGAGGATGACATCTGACTGAACATCCATATTGAAATAGTCCTTCCAGTGCTGTCACATCAGGATAAAATAAACTCCTATGTCATAATACTGAAGCATCTTTACATACATGTATTTACATGTATTCAGTCTGATGAATCCATTTGTTGCATGACTCACTACTGACTGACAAAAAGACAACATAATATTCATGAGTCAATAATCAATGCTTTGAGTCTTCACATGAAACCACATCTGAAATTTCACACTGGGCCAAATGTATCAATTTTCTGCTAATATACTGGTTTGAGGCGAGCAATTCAACTCAAAGGCTGCCATAAAAACATTTGCAGCTATTTCAGCTGCTCTTTCAGGCTGTAGGAGGGAGAACAAGAGCCCTTCCCAAGAGTCCCAGCTGATTATTTCAAATAAAGAAGCCATCAGACTAAATATAAATATAATACATAAAAAACTGTGAAATCCTCCTTTTTATAATGATGTCATTAAAAAGAGAAAGAAGGTAGAAAGAAAGAGAAGGGAGGAGGGGAATAGGAAAGAGTGAAAGCCCTCTTTTTATAATGAGGTCGAGAGAGAGAGAGAGAGAGAGAGAGAGAAAGAGAGACCTAGTTAGGCCTGTAATATCTGAATCAAAGCGCTTGTGTAATTACTATTTCAACTCTGTGGGACTTTCCGTCTCTAGACCCCTCCTGAAGCCCTCCACTCAACCTCAAACTGTAAGCAAGGACGACTTCCTCTCTCCAGCTAAACGCGGCTCTTTTGTTCTATTTAAAGGCATCTGATATGTAGTGAGAGGAAAAGAACAATCTAGTGGCTAAAGTAAATATCCACACATCTACAACGCTTGTTTTTATAGGATATGAGGAATAAAGTGTGAAAGAGAGGAAGCAAGGGAGAGATCCGTGCTGGTCAGTGTAAATATGTGTGGTGAGTCCCCTGTCGTCTTTAACACAGTCTTGCTGCACTAGCCTTCCCTTAATCCTCCCTTTGGGGCTTCTGGAAGCACTATAAATATGAAAATATTTCCTTAATCTTCTTTCAGCTGACTCCTTTACCGTATGACACATCATATTATCTTGATCAAGAGAATTTTCTATTTAGAACCCCTTAAAATTTAAAGGAACTTTAAAGTAGCTCTAGCACTGAATAACTAAAGTTATACATTATCTTTATAGAAGGGCTGCATGATGTGGACTGAATACTAGTATTATGATTATATTACTACATATCGTGAGACACCTTGCAAAATATTTAAATCACACTGGAGAATCAATAATGTGACAGCAGTTCCTGTATAAATTAAAGACTGGCCTTCATTATTTTGAATATTGTATTTATAAAGCAATACTTGAGTACTTATGAACAGATTATGCTCATAGCTGCCAGATGACATGTTTTATGAAATAAATGACATTGCATTGACATAAAGGCGCTTTAAACCAAGACATTTGTTTAGTTAGTAACACTGTTATTATGCTGAGCACCATTTATCAGTTCTATCAAAGATTTTAATGCCCTTGAACTTGTGATCATTTTCATACATTTTTTTACAGACAGCTATATGCAAACATTTGAACACCTCTGGTGTTTTGTGAAGTGAAAATAAGTTAAATATGGCATTTTCTTCAGATTTTAGCAAACTTTCTATTCATTTGCTGAGTTTAACATATTGGAAAAAAATTAAATACAAAAAATGGCTATAACATTTGCACAAGACATATTTAATGTTTTATTTTCCAACATATTAAAAAAAAGGTTTTAATTTTTTAATAATAAACAAACATGTTACTTTTGCTTAGAAAGTCAGAAATGTGTCATTTGACCAAGGTGCCCATGTATGCACGGATATACATGAACATAAATCTAAAACTAAACAGTAACTGTGCAAAAGTCAGAGTCTTTCATTATTTAATTTCCAGTCAAAACAGCAAATAAGTTTTTTCTTTCTTTCCAGAAAGAAAAACAGAAGACATAGTGATTACTAAAGTTTTAGGTACCTAAGCAAATTTGAATTAAAAGCTATTTATCTGGGCAGTAAGCCTTTATTTGCTCAAATAAACACATATTAGAATGAATACAAATAACATTCATACAGTAAGCAGTAGTATTATGTATGTCAGTGTACTCATGTATGTCAGTGTAATCATTTCTAAACATCACCCTTTATGCCAGCGCAGTATTATTTATAGTTCACAATTGATGGCTAATCATTCCCTCTTATTGTTAAATCAAGTGTGCTGATGTTGGACTTTAACAAAGTATCCGAAAACTGAGGGCATTAAGGAGAAAACTTGAAGTAAACTTTGAAATGAACTCCAAACTTGTTCTCATTATATCAGCTACTTTTTTTGAAAATCCAACAATGTTTTTAGTTGACTAGGAATTTTGCACAGTACTGTACATTTCACAGAAAATTATGCAGAAGCAACTATATATAGTACCAAATTCTCCAGTATTACTATGCCAACGCTTCGCCTTTATTATAGCTTCTGTTCTTTTCAGGACTTGCTTTCAGGACTATTTTTTTTCACATCTCTGAAGTTTAGTCTTAGAAGTTGGTCGCCTTTTTTGCTTCTCACAATGCAAGTAATCCCGAACACATTTAGTGGGGTCTAGGTCTGGCATCACTGGTGTAAGCTGTTCACAAATACTAAAGAACTGGTTTATAAATGTGTTATTCAGTGTAGAGAGGGGTGCTAGGGCAAAGATATAATATTGCAATACTTCAAGATATTTTCATGACATTTATTTTTTCAGACATCCGATTAGTTGAAGCAGAGAAAAAAGAACCAGTAGTGATACATTTTAAAAAATACTATCAGAAACTGTGAACATAATGATTTTTATTTCATATTAGGCATAGTGTTGCAGTAAATCCAGCTAAACAGGACAAACATTGATAATATCCACAATATGCTCAGTTAAGTATTGTATTGTGACATCATTTATCTCAGTAACTTTACATATTGTCACATTGCCCAGCCTTAATTAAATGCCTATGCATACATTCCAAATGAAGTGCTACCATTAGTTACTTTTGTTATACTTTTGGTTTACATAAACACCTGATTCATACTAATGGGTTCAATATAGATGCTGTAAAGCTCCATGAACAGAAACGGCAAGTCTTTATTATTGACAGGAGAGCACTTCATCTTACTCTTTCTCAATTTATAATTCCCCTCATTCCTCCCCTCTTCTGCATTACTCCATCTCACTTCCTCCTCTCTCTCACTCAATAGCTCCTTTATAAGCCCCTTCCCCCTCCTGAATCTGATATTACTAGAGTAAACAGGCCGTGTCTGAGCGGTGTGGTAGAACTGGGGAGTAGCTTCACACCTTGCTCTCTCTCTCCCTCCTCCAGAGCGTGTGTTTGTGTGTGCGCTGATCGGGGTGAGGGTGGAAAATTCCTGAGCTGTAAGCTAGCTGCACTCCTGGGCTCCCTCCCTACTAAATTAAAGGCATGTGTGGAATCTTGAGCCAAACTTCTGACAGTGAGGAAAAAGGGGAACAGCAGAAAGATGAGGAGAGGGTTCAAGAAAGGGTGCAGAACGAGAAAGAAGGAAAGGGGTAGGGAGAAAGAGAGCAAGGGACAGAAACACAAAGGGAAGCACAAAGAGTAAAAGGGAAAATATTGAAGAAGGGGGAGAAAAGGGATGAAATGAGAGATCCTGTCCATTTTGATGAAAAACATAAAAGATGACGCTAGAAGAACAAGGTAGAACAGACAGAAGGTGGAGCTTCTCCCCAGGGATGGAGCAGCTCATGTCTCCATCCAGCAGCTTTGACTCCCTCCATTCTCCTAATTATTCTTTGCACCTCCATTTGTTCGTCGTCTCGTTCCCCCCTCCATCGCCCCGTGTGGGGGAACGAGGGGTGTTAGGGAGTCTTAAGTGCAGATGTGAATACTCCAAATGCCAGTTTAATACAAAGAAAACAAACCTGCCCCACTTTCTCCAGCCTAACCTGGCCCACCGGAGGGGGAATTAGAACCTGCTGCTGAGGGTCTGAGAGAAATGTCTGGATCCCCTCCAGCCTCCCTTTAACTTCTCATCCCCACCAGCTACCTAAACACAGATGGGCAGAAGGACACGCCCCAGACAAGCCTTTACCAAACTGCTCACATTTAGTCTTTAACAGGAGGGTGACTCTCTGACCTCCTCACAATTCGGTCTGATTGAGAACCTTTGGGAAACAATTCAATGCATGATAAAATTTCAATTTTGCATTTGATTTAATTTTATTATTTTGGTATGATTTGACATTATTAAAAAAAAATACACAGAATAAGCAAATGCGACTAGAGGAACAATTCACACAGTGTGGAATTCAGACAATAAAAATGCATGCAGCTTTTTCTTGGATTTTTATGTTTGAAAGTAGCCATTTAAATGAGGGCACACATTCATGGGAACAGAATTTTAGATTAAATCTAGACTATGTAAGAGTTGTAACATCAGTTGTGCTTCCTAAGTGGATGAATCTAATGGGGGATTGAAAGAGCATTTAAAGAGAACTCTTCTTGTGTCTTCTGAGGATGTGAGTGAAGCATCTACTATTGCCACCACAACTTTATCAGTATAATGCTAATTTTGCATTTAAGGTCTAAACATCAACCTTCTTTTTGAGCCTGTGTGTGTGACGTTAATACATAAAGGTCTGAACAACTTTCACAAAATCCGAGCTGACACCACCAACTCATAAATTACTATTTCAGGCTTTACAGATCGACTCTCAGCAGCGCATGCGCACCATACTTTAGCATGCTTTTGTCTCCTGACTCAGCAATACTACTTCATTCAGTTCTTACATAGTGCAACTTCAAACAATTTCGCACTTGGGTTTGGTGTCGGTAGTCAGTCTGAGGAGACGTTGCCATTGCAGTTGACTCACCATCCTCCTCAGATAAGTTGCTAATGGATATTTCAAACCAAATGATGTCATGTGTTATAGGCATTTTATGCATCTAGCTATTATGGCACTGTAAGAGTGCACTGAACATTTACCACAAAGTCGCCCAAAAGTGCGCTACAAAACAAATAAGTTTTCGTTCCTTTCAAAGTGTAACGCAACACACATGGAGGACCAGTGAAGGAAGTAAAGTACAGTGGTACAGGAAGCAGGCCTCGTACATGTACTGTTATATAATTGCCTGATTGCAAGTATTTGAGCTGACCACAATTATTTTCCACAGCTTTCATAATCATAAGGTAATGCTGTAACAAACAGAATGTGAAGTGGGTGTTTTTCCATTGGGTTGCAGCAAATGCTTTAAAAAAAAAAAAGAAAGAAAAAAAACATTTGAAGCACTTGATGGGTTTTACTAAAACAACAAAACTAACTTTTGACCGGTGCAATAACGCCATCAGAGGGCAGCAGTGAGTGATGTCTGCTTATTTGAGCTCAAACATTTTTTGTGGTCAGCTGGGAGCAACTATGTATTGCCAACTCAGAGCAAGATAGCTAATCAGCCAATTAGGTCGCTTTAGGCTTCTAATGCAGTTGTTGCATACAATTAACACAAAAAGACCATTAAATTGTGAATCATAATTATTTAAATGGCAATTAACTGCCAGGCCAAGTAGGAAGTGTTTAATTATCTCAGTCCCAGTGATCAGGGCCTTTGGGTTGCAGCATATGCACAACCCATGTGTACATAGTCTCCCCAACATGTTCCCTAAAGAATCTTATTACACTGTGGAGCCCAGATCTGTTTGAATCTCAGGTTAGCACAGGAAATTAGAGGGATTAGCACTGATCAGGGAAATATAGATGAGTCTACTACGGCTTCTTCAGATCTTGCTGAACCTCTCCAACTACAGAACTGATGCGATCTAAGCTGTGCCCTGAAAACAGGTACGTGCAAAGCTTTTACCATTTTGTTTTTTAACAAATGATCGTAAAAAAAAAATGAAATGAAGCGAATGTTACATCACAGCTGTGTCATTTGATAATGTCATTAGTACAGATACACCAAAGCGAGCCTGGAGTTCCAAGCCTGCTACAAACGAGCTGTAAATGACAAGAGCCCAGAGAAATTAAAAACCTTTAAATGCCAAACCTGCGCTGGTGACCATATTCAGCGTCATCTGACTTCGGCTGATGGAGCCACTGGCAGTGAGGCAGCCGCACTGTTTGTAGTTTGTGGTCATGACTCATCTCACTAGCACACAAGAGACAGAACAGTATGAATGTATTCAGCCACTATTCTATTCAGCCTAGTACTAATACTGCGAGTTATGGTGCAGCTGAATAGCACAGAAGTCCCGTTTAACTAATTCCTTTTTACTCACTTTTCACAGATTTGTGAAGCTAACTGTTCTTAAAGGGGAATGTAAACTGTAAAGGCCATTTAGAGTGAGTTAACGTGAAATGCTCTGTAAGAATGGTTCACAGCGGTGGTGATAAGAACCAGACGTCTGAAGAGGTTAATGCTTCTAAAAGCTGGATCACAGAAAGCAATTATATAAAATGGTTACAAATATGCTGCCTGATGCCTGAAACATTGTTTTATGATAATAAAACATTTTTTAATTTTATTCATGTTAGAAAGGTAGATGCAGGGCTTACAAAGCAAAATAGTCCCAAAGTCAACTTTATGTACCTGAAGCGTTTAAAGTGTCTAAAGGTAACCTCATAAAAAGTTATTACAAGAAATAGTTAGGAATATGTTGCCTGAGATTGTTTTACCAGTAATTTTGAGAAAAAAAAAAAAAAAAAAAAATTGTGCAGTTCTCCTCTAAGTCATTCTTTAAATCATACTTTAAATTATTTAACAGGTAAACCCATTACAAGTGCATGTAAGCATATTAAAATAGATATTCTTTTTATTTTTTAACTTTGCACATGTTGAATCAAAGAAATTGGCCAAAAAAAAAGTGGTCAGTAGAGTATGTATGGATTTAGACACCATTATACTCAGCCTACTGCTCATTTAATGACATTCGTCCAGCTGAATGACAGAAAAGTGCATTTAGGACAAATCTCTCATTCACACAAAGTGCAGATCTGAGCCCATCATCGACAAGGAGGGAGTAGCTTCTCTAATGGACATTCACAGAGACAGAAACACCCTTAGGGCAGGAGTCCAGAAGAACCAGACAGGAAATAGAAAAACAAAAAACAACTGCACAACTTAAACCTGAGGCTACATGTTTATAGAGTGAGCCATGAGACCTCACAGAGGTCAACAGCACGGGTGGCCCTTTGAACAAAAGGTCAAACACAAGCACGCTCATTTAGTTGATCAAGCTTGGACATTCTTATTATGCTCACTGTCAGGATGAACTATTTGTTGAATGCTGTAACCTGCAAACAGTTTATAACAGTGGAAGAGAAACAGGAGAAATATTTACTTATGACTTTGAGGACGAAGTAGTACCAATAGCCAAACAGGCTGAGACCAAGTCATCCCGATTTGGCATGGCTGTTGACTTCTCATCCTCTGAACCATTTATCTGAGTATTCGTACATGAGCCGGCATTATAATAAAACTCATTAATTAAGACTGTTTGAAGAAACCGCTTATCCTTCTAGGTTGTGGATACTTTTACATACATTTGTATCACATTTCTAAAAATCTGGTAATAATAAAAATAAAAATAACTAACAGGTGCTGTACCCATTACAAATACATGTAAGCATATTAAAATAGATTTTCTCTGGACTTTATTTGCTTTAAACTTAAAATGTGCGTATTTCCTTTGTGAATCTGCATTAACAGAACATATTTAATAGAACACTGTCCTTTTCCTTTGCAAAAACTACAAAACTGAAGGAACACCTGATAAACATACTTGGAAATAATGCCAAACCGCACCCATTTAACCCCTTGTTGTGATGTCAGCAGTCATCAGCACGCAAACCTTTTAAAACACCTTTGGGTTAAAAGATTTTCAATATGCGCTTTAAACAACAGTTTCAACAACTGCCATATCATTATTTAGGCAAAACATGCTCTTCATTCCGTGAAAGACACTTTGATAAACATGAAACTAAGTGTTACAAAATATACTCAAAGTAATAGGGAATTTCCCTTTTATGTTAACTTTTTTTGTACTTTACTGACAGTTAACAGTGAACAATGAAGTAAACAGTGAAATAGAAGAACAGAAAGAAACATTATTCTAAGTCTAAGTGTCATCAGACTGACGGACAGGCAGCTTACACAGTCATCATGGTGAAAAAACACGTGTTTTCACTTAGCATTGACCTTTGCTGATAATATCTCTCTATTTCAGTTCCACACTGACAGCACTAAAGACCACATTGTTCATGTGACCTGAGCTGACCACGGTAAACCACATACAGCACAGTCCTGCTCATTCACCCTCAATCACTCTCTCATCATTCACCTGGGGTCAGAATCTATGGTGAAAGAGAACATCATTACTACCAACAAGCTTAGAAAATCCACAAACGGGAATGGGAACATAAAATGTAGAATCACTAACTGAGCTAATTTTTTTCAGTCCTGTTGATGGAGGCTGAAACTGGGCGAGGCAATATTATAGCAAGACTCCAGTGTTTTTGAGCCTAACCTCGACCCGCAGTATCTGGTCATACCATCTATTACACAGACAATGATGCATTTGCTTGAAAAGAAAAGAAAACCTGTTGACTCACAACATAAGCCAACTGAACTGCTTCAGCTGAATGCTGGAGTACTTCTTTAATGCTTCCCTCAGATACACTACAGGCCTGGATTCTTATAAATTACAAACAAATTCACACATTGTGTAATGCACTCAGTGCTTATTTACTTCATGCAGCCTATACCACAGTTTCAAATTAAGCTTTGTTCGATTTCCCTTTTTAAATTATGCTGTAATGGGCCATGTTTTGGATGTGA